>JBCJKH010046643.1:0-33656 GCA_039877255.1 Loriculus beryllinus | reverse complement strand
TGAAGACAGTCTGCAGTTACTGTCCTGTGCCTTGCGTGATGCAGTATGTCTTTCTGCCCTCTGTGTCCAGTGCCCTACGTGAGAAAGGAGATTCTGCAGTCCAGAGAAGAAACCGGTTTTAGCAGGAGTCCAGAGACGACCTTCAAACTTCATGTTGTCTCTTCCTGGTAATTTCATTTCCCTCTGTGTTCAAAAGTAATGTGTGTTTTGAGTGGGTGCACACAATTTTATAGAGAACATCTGCACATGCAGATACATAATTGGACTCTGTGTCTTCTTTTAACTTGATGACATGTTGCTTATACTGGCAAGTGCAGTCCCTTACATAAAAAAAGCTTTGGCAGTATCAGTACCAGCTTCCTCACAAGTGCTTTGCCTTTTTGTCACAACTGTGGTTTGGAGGGTCTCTCTCTGATGTGAGTGGTAATTATTCAAGGAACATGATGTTCCCCAGGATTGCCTCTCTTCTCTGTTTTTAATCCCCCCAGCCCTGTAGCTGTAGTATGGTACTTTCCACTGTGCTTCGGGCCTGAAGCCATAGACAAGCTGAGAATGTTTTCATCATCCTTAGTTTCTGAAGGGGACAGACATCTGGTAAAAAGAACCATCCTAGTCAGCCATGTGTAACATTGTTTTCAGCAGTCTTCAGATGCTGCAGTAAAGGGAAAAATGAAGTCCTGGATAACTTAGCCTAGTACTACTATAATACAAACTGGGAAAATGGCTCTCTCTTCTATGGCTCTTATGCCATTTGGTTTCCTTCTTGAATTCCTCATTGCTCTTTGTGAGAAGATGGAATTAAAGCCAAAGAGGCTTTTAAGAGGATGTTGGAAGTATTCAGTGTGAAAGGCAAAACAATGCTGCAAATAACACAGCCTTAGACATGCAGCTTCAAAGATGTTAAAACCAAAGTGAAACAGGTTGGTTATATCCAGAGTGGGATATTTCAGGCTTTTACAGACTAGCTGGAGAAAAAAGAGCAGTTTTGAGGGTGACTTGAGAAACATTGACTTACTTTTTGTCAATGAAAAGCTGACAGTCCCTGTAGACTTGCTCGGAAACAGAGCATGCTGGAAGCAACTGAAGCTGTTTCTCTAAGATAGGAGATGGGAATAAGCCAGATTTGTAAGGATTGTGAATATAAAGGTTACCCTTCAATGAAGGAAAATGCATTTAAGCAACTTTATTTTATTCCATATTGAGAGGCTATTCTACTTTGTGAAGGAGTAGATAGTACTTCCTTATGAAGACATTAGAGTTTTAAGTGATTTTTGTTATGCCTGGTCGTAGTACTTGGGGAAAAAAAGTGCTGCAGCATCCTGTTTTGCCTGGGCTTTACTACAGTAGTCATTAACAGTATGCTCAGTCTAACCCAGAGCAAGTAGTTGTAAAACTCTACCCAAGGACAAAGGATCACTAAAGCAAAAAACCCCCAAAATGAAATGCTTTGTTCTTCTGAAGAAGTGCTTCTAAGATCCAAGGAAGGGTGTAAGATGAAGCTACTCTGGTAAATGCAATAGTATGCATACTCATAGAGCACAGTCACTGTCTATCTATGAAGTCTCTAAAGCTGAACTTTATTGCAGATTGTGATGACGTCTTGATAAGTGAAGAAGTTTAGTGTGGGGTGTCCCTGCTTATGGCAGGGGGTTGGAACTGGATGATCTTAAAGTCCTTTCCAACCCTAACTATTCTATAATTCTATAATTTATACCAGAAAAGATGGAGAGCCATAAGCATTCAAACTTTCTTCCTTGCAGTCCTTTCCTGGTGAATATAAAAACAATGAGAGATTGGGAGCAAAGCAAGTTGTGTTTGCTGCTGATCTTAAGCATATGTGAGGTGTTTCCAAAATTTGGGATGAGGATAGAATGTGCCAGGAACAGCACCAGGGGCATCAAGGTGCCAAGCCTGGGCTCCTTGCTACAAGAGAGATGCTGAGGTGCTGGAGCAGGTCCAGAGAAGGGCTGATGCAGGGCCTGGGTCACAAGTGTGATGGGGAACAGCTGAGGGACCTGAGGGGTTTAGCCTGGAGAAGAGAAGGTTCAGTGGGGACCCCATTGCTCCCTACAAGTGCCTGGTGGGAGGTTGTAGTGAGGTGGGGTTGGTCTCTTCTCCCAAGTAACAAGCGATAGGATAAGAGGAATCAGCCTGAAGCTGCACCAGGGGAGGTTTAGACTGGATATGAGGAACAATTGCTTCACTGAGAGGATGCTGAGGCATTGGAACAGGCTGCCCAGGGCAGTGGTGGAGTCATTGTCCCTGCAAGTGGTCACACACCGAGTAGACGAAGCCCTCAGTGGCACGGGTTAGTGGTGGCCTTGTCAGTGCTGGGGTAACAGTTGCACTCGATGATCTTAAGGCTCTTTCCCAACGCAGCTGATTCTGTGATTCTAAGCGATTGGATCCATTTTGGAGTTATATTTTGGAGGGGAAGGCCTGAGCGAAGGGGACATCCTTTGATGCTGCCGTAGGTTTGATGCCTTAGGGGCCTCCGCAACGCACCTCCATGCGCCAGGGCCTCATGTTACAGCACGAGTCGCGGTGGCAACCCCGATGCGCTGGGGCACGAACTCAGCCCGGCTTCCCCCGAGGCCACCTGAGCCTGGGCCCGAGGCCGCGGTGAGGGGCGACGGAGGGCGGGCAGGGCGGGGCGGGGCCCGCCTCTGCGGCGCCAATGGGAGCGGGCGGGCGGTGCTGGGCGCGGAGGCGGTGGAGCCTCTGTGCGAACAAAGAGGGAGCGAGCGGCGCGGCGGGAGGGAGGAGGCAGGCAGGAGGTGCCGGCCATGAGGGGCCGCCGGTGAGGAAGGAGCGAGGCGGACAGCGGCGCTCCATGGCCGGCGGGTCGGGGTGAAGTGAGGTGAGGCCAGGCCAGGCGCGGCGGGCATGGCGGGCGTCAGCTACTCGCCGCCCTGGTGGGTGAGCCTGCTGCACCGCCTGCCGCACCTCAGCCTCCGCTGGGAGCTCACCTCCGCCGACTTCCGACCGCACGACGCCGAGTACCAGCAGGTAGGTCCCCGTACGGGGTGTGTGTGGGGGGGTCTGTGTCCTGTGGGGCGAAGGGGCCCGCACAGCCTGGGCCGGGGGTGTTCGCTGTGCCAGGGCAGGGGACTCGGCCCGCGGGCGGTGCACGGGGGTTTGGGGCGCTCGGGTGGGTGCCGGCCCGCACCGCTCCGTGTGGTGAGCGGCCACATCATGGAGCGGCTGCTTCCCCGCTGGGCTGGGGTTGGGGGTCTTGGTGGCCTGGGCCGGGGGCAGGAAGATGTCACCTCCCAGCGGGGTGGGCAGGAACCCCGGACCGCTTCCACCAAGTTGTTCTTGGGAGATGGTGAAAGGATCCCCTGGAAGGGGAAGCAGGAGGCAGCCTTGGCCAAGTGCCCTTGCCAGGTTCCTGCGCTGCTGCCAAGCTGTGGTGTCCAGGCGAAGCCACTGTCCCGGCCACATCCCGCTGGCTGGTTCATAACCCATCATCGCTGAGGATACCCGCTGTGCCCCATGCAGCAGCAATGACCGCTCTTCAGCCAGCCCCGCACTGCCACGACCTGCGGAGAGGCCAGCAGCGCATTCCAAACCCGACTGCCTGCCTGCTGGAAAACAGATGACTTAATGCACAAGAGCGGCGTTAGCATCAAGTGCACAGGAAGATGCTCTCAGAATACTCGTGCGCTGCCTTTTTCCCATTAGTGCTGCTTAGCCTGTGCTTGGTTGGCTAGGCATGTAACTAAAGTGATTGTGGAGTGAATCTGTGTGCTCTAACATCTGTGTTCTCTGCTGTCATCTCGGAACAGAGCTGCAGTGGCTCTGCTGCCTTGTTTTGCCACGGTCTCTGGTTTTGAAAACACCATTTTGCTTTTCTGAACATACTTGCAGTGTCCTATATACACAGCGAGCTAACATGCACACAGGCAGAAAGGCTGGAGCATCTGAACAGTTCCCGTTTATCCTAGGAGTAAAAGGTATTAGAAATACTTTAGAAAGCAGTGTGGTTTGGCTTTTTGTTTTAAACAGAGGAACAGACCTGTGGGCTGAAGCTAGAGCAAAATGTGAGAGGTTTATTTAAAGAGCAATGGGTAGATACAGAGAAACATCCTTAAACCAGTAAACAAAGCAGACTTTTGACCTAACTTTTATGTCTGGGGCTTCAATTTGTTAATTTGTTTTAGATCCTTTGGCTTAGCAGAGTTCAAGATGGCCACACACGGATGTAATGCTGCACAGCAGCTTAACTGCATCTCCCTGACCTCAGAGGGTAGCTGCCTTTACAACAAGGGATATGAGATGCTGAAGATCAAAAGTTAAAGAGTTCATGGAAGGATGTTCTTGGGAGTGTGTTATCATGAAACAAGCACTCATTGACCTTTGAATAGACAGCAGATGTATTGGTTTTGCTTTAATTGCTTAAAAGCATTCTTTGCAACAATCTGAGGCTGTGTTCATTTGTCAGATAATTTTTCTACAGTAATCATATTCTGACTTAAAGCCTTCTGCTGCTCTCCTCCTGTGTAGCTGCCTCCCCTCCCTTGATGATATTAAGGACTTCTTGCACAGCAGTAAATGGCCTTTTAAGTCTTTCCATCAGCTCACAAGAAAACATCTTATCAAATCCAAACCTGAATGTCTGGATTACTGAAGCATCTGTTGTCAAGAGAACGATTTGAGGAGCAGAAGCAGCAGCTTTGCTGATTTGGGGGTTGGTGAAGGGTAGCAAGCAGGCTTCAGTAACACAGCCTGGGTGATCAGTGTCGCTGGTTGCATAACAAAGCTGCTGTGGCTCTGCAAGTTGACTCCGGAGTTCATAGCCATGTAGATTAATTCTAATGCAGTGAAACAAGGAAACTTAATCCTGGAGTGGGGACTGTAATGCAAAAGGCTCTCTCATGCTTTAAATTTTTCTGAAGGCCTTTTGTGTTTGAGCATTTTCTGTTAGCTTTGTCATGGATTTCTGTTTGTGTCCTGTGCTGGTATAGTTTCCCTTTTTCTTTAGGAACATTTTATATTTAATTTAAATTCTGCATATTTTTCCTTTTTATTTTATTTTTTGTAAGAATATTGGCACAAATTGTGTGGATATTTTTGTTTTCTATTCCATTAGTGGTTGATACCCCCATTCTTAAGTATAGGCTGTTAAACTGCATGCTGCACTGGAGGTCTCCAGGTGGTGGAGAGGTCAGTGGGGGATGCTAGCTGGGAGTTCATGGGGATGGGAAAGGGCACAGTGTCCCAGCTATAGTAAGGAAGGATTACCTTTACTAAACTGAAAGTACCTTTAAGTTTCTGTGACTTCAAGTCATCGGGTAGCTGGGCTCTTGTCATAAATAAGCATACAGCAAGGCTCGGTGTCTGTTCTCATTCTGTCTTGTTATAAGGAAATAAGTAATGTACCCTTTCTGACTTTTCACTGCTTGTCTAGAAAAGGTTTCCCAGCCCCTGACCAAGGGTAAACATTGTTTTCCTTCCAAACCTGTTTTCTTTAGTAACCTCTTGGTAAAGACCTACCTTTTTCTTTGTACTCTTGTTTTGATGATAGGCTTTGAACTTGTGCATCAGCTGAGCATCTCACTTCAACCAAAAGTGAAACACAGTGACTTAGATTTGAATGTTGTCATGGCACTTGTGGCAGTGCCACGTGTTTTTTGCAGGTGAGGAGGCTGCTGATTTAACAGGCTTTCCACCTCTACCTAGCAAGGATTATGGTAATGCACAAGCCGCTATTCCACTGAAGCAGCAGACAAGTTATTGTCCCTTGAGCCCTCTCTGGAGCACATGTAGCTCATGGATAGACATGTACTGCTGGTCTTTGAAGTCTAGGTCTTTGTTATGTCTTCTGGGACTCTGGATGATGGGGGGTATCTAGATGATGTAGATCTAATGACTAGTTATTCTGTTCTGTCCCATGTAGTCCCTTTTCTCAGAGCAGGAGGGACACCCACTGTGTACTGGTCTGTCTCAAGGCGGCTGTGTCTATTGTGCACCAACCTACAGGGGCTTCCTCCTTTTGTCTGAGAGCATGAGAAATACTTAGGGCAATGTTGCTGCCAAGGACTGAGATCAGTGCAGCTGCAGGTTTTGGCTGTGTACCTCCGTCACCTGAGCCAGTGTCTACAATGCTCTCTCGTTAGTATTACTTACTTCTTATCTTCTCCCACTGCGTATCATGTTGCATTGGGTTAGAACAGTGTGTGCAAGTGGAGAGATCCTTTTCCCTCTGCACTGGATTCTTTAAAAATGTATGTGTATACACGTGTCCTTCAGATGCTTCCATCATGACAAGCTGTGGACAGCAGTATAACTAGTTCTTTCCTTTTTCTGGAGTGATGGAGCTGAGCTTCAGTGTAGAATAGGGTTTTGATCTTTCTTCTCCAGAGGGTTTGGCATGCTTCTGAGTCCTGTCAGAGCTGTCTTTATGTGCTGCTTGCAGGACTTGCTCCGTGGAGTCATCCCCATAGAATCATCTCCACAGAGGATCTTATCAGACCAGTTTGTTTCCTAATCCTCCCATGGATCACTGGGGTTGAAGATATCTCGATATGAACAGTTTTGTTCTGGCTGTACTCTCATCTGAGTCATACTGCAGTGCTCTGCAAAGCCTTTTCATTGTGTAGTGAGTCACAAACTCTGGAGTGAAGGGAATGTAAAAATGGAGCAAAGCTTGTGTTCCTTCTGACAGCACCATGCTAATGCCAGTTCTGGTCTCTGTGCCTTTTGCTGCTGAACAAATGATGATGGTCTTACCAGTACTGTCCATTTGCTTTGCAGTTTAGTTAATCTGACCAGTAAGATGGTCCTGAGACAGCAGCTGTCATTAGTTTAATCTCTTTAGTAATGTAAGTACTTCTGCTTGTGACTCAGTTGCATGGCATTGAATTCACTTTATTTCCTCAGGGTAGTGTTGGTTAAGGGCCTTGAGATAGCGTAGAGGTTACATGCTGCAAAGAAGTAGAAAAGCTGAGTAGCTTTTTAATACAGCACAACAACAGGTAATGGGATACGTGCTTGAGACAGGATGTCTTTGGTAGTGACAGAAAAGGAGCCTGCAACACTTTATTGTAGCTCTTAAGTCCCAGTGTGCCAAGAAGCGTATGACAAACAGTGAAGAAAAGAGGCTGTAAAAGCTAAGCTACAGAGCACGTTGACTTGAATTTGTGCTTTTCCTTAATAGCTGGGAAATGGCAATGTTGACCTGAATCTGTTTAAGTGCATGGCTTACGTGTGAATCAGGCTGGAATAAAACAAAATTCTCCAGCATCTTTGAAACTCTTGCCTTATACCACTCTCATGCTTTTTCTGTGAGAGTCAGAACTGCAAATGCATGAGTAGTAGGTGTGATGGCAACTGTATGTGCTTTGGAAAAAAGACTGGATGGTTGATTCATACCAGTTAAAATGCAGAGCCATGCTAAAGGAAGCTTTGATAAGAACAGGAATACGCTTTAGTCCTTGGTCTTTTTAATGTTGTCACCCAGGAGTTTCCTATCATACATCTGTTAGTGCTTTTGTGTTCTTTCTACCACTGTATGTGTGTTGAGGGTGGATCCGGCAGTGAAAGGTACCGTGTAAACCCAATGATGCTTCCCTTTTTTTGGCTTGCAGACTCTAATTCAAGGCATGTGTGTTTGAACCTGTAGCCAAAGCTTCAGCAAGGAATTAATTGTGTCAGGTACTCTCTGTGAGACTGTTTCCTTACACGTAACAACTAATGTCATCTTTGAAAGTATTCCTTGGCTGGAGAAATGTGATGGAGCCTAAACTGCCAAAAAACTTGGGTTACAGAGATTGTGTTAGAACTTCCTCTACTGTACTGGCATCTTATTTCAATTCTGAAACCGAGAGTCTTTCTGTAAATTAGAAACATGTGTATTAGTCAAGTTGGATGACGTGTTTTTGTCTAGTTGGCTCAAAGTCAGAGGGTAACGTGCCTTTCTTAAAGGGGTTAGACTGAAGGTTTCTTTCTTTCCAAGATGTGATCCTGCTACAGCACTAGTTTGCTCGTATTTCCAGAAAGGTTAGGTGACACTGGTTAGTAGAATCTAATGCTTTCTAATGAAATTGCAGTTGCTTTTAGGTTTCTAAGAAGTGATGGTAAATCCCCTCTTCCCTTTAGTCATCAGTCCCAGTTGCATGAGTAACAATGCAGTAATACCTCTTATCAGCAAATTGCTGCTTTAGGTTGACTCCTTTATTCTGCCTTTACTAGGCAACCGTAGCATAATGAATAACCAAAAATACAGAATCAAGGCCTTTTTTGATGGCTGATTTTTACCAGAGTTAGACAACAGTGGTTTCTATTGACTATACATCCAATCATGCAGCAACATATGGTACACAGACAGGAAAAAAGTCAGCCTTTGCCAGCTTTCTGTCTGCAACCTTACTTTTTTTTTGGCTGACCCATGCTGTGCTGCTACATTTTCAGATGATCTCCTGAGAACTGACAGTTTCTGGAAGCGCTGGCTGTAGATTACCTTACTCTAGTCAAAAACTGTTCTGAATGTATGGTTTTAGCAGACCAAAGTAAGCAGAGAGGGGTAAAAGGTGACTTGGAGAAATGTGAAATGTGGGGGGAAAGCAATGCAAGCAAATGTGCAAAGATGTAAACCATGCTTACTTCATCTGGGTAGAATCCTTCAAGTATTAATCCTGCACAAAGAAAGTGCTTTTACCAGGCCTGGTGAGCTTCCCACTCTTATGAGACCTATGTGTGCAGCATGTGGTGCTCTGAAGCTATCATGCTGGTCTTTGTTGGAAGAGTAGAACTAGAGTTAAAAGCATGAGTCTGGTCAGGTGGGGACCAGCCACTGACACCTTGATGCTTCTGCACCAAGATGACATTTGTCCTCTTGAAAATCCTCTGTTTTTATCTTTTTACCACAAGTGTAAGAGCTTATGTCTTTTAGTCTGCATTTAAGTGCTTGTGAATTAAATCTTGGGTAAAGCATCCACCTCCTGTGAGTGCTGCCTATGTATTATAGTTACCTGTGTGCACACAAGTGTTTCTCAGTTTGAAGGAGCTGACGTTTAAGAACCTTACATTTTGCATTTGCTTTGGAAAAAACAAGAGTCTAAACAGGAACTGCAAATACAGATGGGGGTCTCTAACCACCCATTTGCCACCAAAACGAACAGCTACTTTGTAAGCTTATCTTGGTGTCCAGCTGCAAAGCGTGGTCACTTGCATCCTGAAGAAAGGACTAATCAAAATCAGTTCAGTCTTAGCTGCCTCTTCCCTTTTTTGTTTTTTAATTCCTCTCAATTCTTAATGCCTTTTGTCAGCAGAGGAAAATCCACACTCTTCAGGTTAACAAAAAGCCTTTGTTTCAATGCTGATCCAATAAAACAAGCAGTGCTTCAAGCAGGTGTTGGTGTGGATTTTCAGTGGTCCTTGTTTTTCATTATTAGGGAAAGTGAGTACACTTTCACACCCAGAAGAACATATCCCCTCAGGCATGACTCTGGAGATTAAGGATGGGGAGTCAGGTGCTTTCCTCTGACTTAATCCCAAGGCTTCGAATATGGGTTAAGGGGCTGTGCCAGAAGTCTTGATCTTTTACTTGTGTTTTGGGGTTAGGTACATTTTTTTAACCTGTTAGCAAAAATCTGTCTATTGAAAATGAGATGGACAAAAGTTATGGCTCTTTGTCACATCAGGTTTCTTGTCATACGTGTCTTCAAAATAGACAGTTGGAGGGACAAGCAGTCCCTTGGCATTTCTCTATTTTTTTTTTCTCTCCCTCTCTCCTGTTTTTTCCTCCTTCTTCTAGGATTTGGCTAACTTTACACCTCTTCACCCTCACTCCTTACTCCCACCAGCGCAATTGCTGATGGAAAGGATGAAGAGCAGAACTGGTGGTTCATGCTATTTGTGTTGATGTGGCAGAGCTTGCCCGGTGAGGTCTGTGTGACTCCTTCGTGAGGATACTTTGTATCTGTAAGGATCAGTATGCTGAAGACTAAGCAGTGATGGTTAATGCTTCTCTTGAAGCCATTCTTTTAGATTCTTTGATGTCAAGTGAATACACTTGGGTGGCTGCAAGCAAGCACTGAGTAGGATGGTGCTCACTGTTAATTTTCTTGAGATAGAGTGGAGTCAGCATGTTGTTTGCAGCTGTCTGTTCTCCTCTTGCTTCTGTTTTAGTAGTCAACTTTCCACCAGTTACATTAAGATTTCCCATTCCCCCTGAGTGGGTAGGAGAACTTGACTTGTTTTCAACTGAATGTAATTCCCATAGCTGGGGGGAAGGGACGTGATATCTGGGAATTCTTGCTCTAAGGTTCAGGCGAAACTTGGGTAACTTCAGAGTACAACAGGATTACCTTCTGTAGTGAACTTTAATTCTCACTTCTAAGACTTGAGTAAGACTCAATGACATGTAGGTGTCTGCTGGAGAGTTGCCTCAAATAATTCTGATAACAAAACCAAACCCCAGTAAACCTGCTCTTCTTTCAGCAAGGCTGGCTGTAGTTTCTGGGCATGTCATCCTACCACTTCTTTGTTTAAGACGATGATGAGGAAGGCAGGCAAGCTGAAACCAAGGAGGATCAAGTTCATGAAAGATTTGGGGAATGCACTCAAATGACAGTCCAAAAGAAAAAAGCCATCACTGCTAGAAATCCTTCTCTTTCCTTCCATTTCAAGGAGTGGCTGAAGCTGGTGGTTGTATTGCAGTGGTGAAAAGTTAGGAATTCTTTGGGTTTATCCCCAAATAAGAAATGATTTTTCCTGCATGGTGAAAAGGTCTGCAGGTATCTGGTGAATAGTCACTGTGAGGCAGTGCCAGGCTAATGCTCACTCTTTCTCATTGTCTCCTCAGATGAACTAGGAAGAGCAGAACACAGTGTACTTTCATGCTGCAAAGGCTTTGTTTCAGACTTCTTTATGCATTGTTTTGGGTTTTTTTAGATTTCTGGGTAATGAGCCACTTATAGTTTTTGTGTCTGATCTTATAATTTTGAGCTTTAGGGTTTAGTAGAGCCACAAATGTGCATGTCCTTGCAAAGTAGTCATTTATGCTTAAAGCTGCAAGGGCTATTCTCTAACGGGGTGGGGAGGGGGAAAGTAGGTTAGTGTGCAATACATGGACACAGCAGTTGGTATAACTCAGTCACTATACTTGTACAGATTCCCTTCCCTAGGCACTTGAATATGAGGGTAAAACCATAATGTGTGCTTTCACATGGTTATCAGGTTGCTTGCTTCAGCAGATGTGATGTGTGTCAGACTTCTAAGTCCCCATTTTAACAAATGAGCATTTTTTTTTTTTTTTGGTCAATAGTAAGAACAGCATTGAAACCAGCCAAGGGAAAGAGCTGGCTCTCCCCTTTGCCCTCACCTAAACTGGAGCTGTACCCTTGGGTTATGATTTCCTCGGTCACTGCTAAGTGCTTTTTCTGGCTGATACGTCTCAGAATGGTGCAACACGTGCATATGCATGAAAGTCCTTTGTAGTGTGAAATTAAGGATGAAAGACATTGCTAATCAGTCCTAACAATGCCAGACTTGTTCCTGGACAAGGGGAAATGGGAATGTGGGGAATGAATGTTTCACAAATGTATAACACATTCAGACGTGTTGTTATGCCAGTGTTGGTGTCTGTGCATGGACACCCTTTTCAGGCTATAAAATGCTGCTGTTCATGCAGTGAATTTAAACAAGCCTTCTATTCAACACTGAAATCCAAAATAACACCAAAATCCAAATGGAGGCACTTCAGTTGCATAATGGTGTCTGTTACAAGGAGGTCTTGGTGCAGCAGATGATGTAATGCTCCTTAAGATAAGGTCCAAGCTGATGGGGGGGAGAGGAGAGGGAAAACAGTGGTGGTGAAGGAACCCTTAAGCATATTGCTGACGGTATGAGAGTTCTCCACAGGGTGTTAATTAGCAAACCTGAATAATCCCCAGGTCGACTGGGTTACAGTTGTACATGTGGAAAGTGTTTGGTGCTACCTGTTTTCTCCAATTATAATTGCTTTAGTGTTGAATAGGAGGTTTTGGAATAATGTGGCGGGCAGAGTATGACCTCACTGTACTTTGTGCTCTTTCTTGCAGTTTAACATTGTGCTCAAGTTCCTGTAGCTGATAAACTGGTGATTTTGATACTTGCTGCATTAGTTTTGTGCAGTCCGCTAAAGAGCCGTTTTCTGTTGCATTGCTGAAGTTGTAGTGCTTTGCATGTGGGCTGTGCCTGTAGTGTTGCCATTTAAACGCTCCTTGTAACAGATGATGTTACTGTTCTGAGGCCTCTGGCAGTTTACTTTGCTTTCTTCCTAAACTTAGGTCTAGCAGATACTTACTTTCTTCTGCTTAGGAATAGCTCTTCATGTCGCTTCCTTGCTGCAAGTGCCTTTATAGTCCCTTCACAGACTGGCATGGTCAGAGGGGTGGCAAATGATTCCCACCCTTGCATACAGCTCCCCCTACCCCTTTTCTCCCTTGTTTTACAGTATTCACTCCAGGAAATGCTGAGAAAGCTGAGAGTAATGGAATTCATGAAATTCAAGCTGTGCTTCAATGAAAACGTGTTTTCAATTTCTGCCTCCTTGGGAGCCTGAGACTGAACTGTAATTGTTGGCGTTGGGTGGGGGCTGGGGCTGTGGATGAATGAAAGCAGCGGAGTCAGCGCTCTGCAGAGCCTCTCGCCTGGCATCTCGCTGCTGCTCGGCATTCAAAGGCTGGTGTGTGCTTTGTGGCAGCTTCAGGAAGCGTTTTTGTATTCAGCTGTCCGAATGGCCCAGGCGTTTTCCTGCTGGGTTTGATCTGGCTGCCCGGGTCTGAATGACAGTGACATGTTGGTGAGGAACGTGATCGGGGAAGCGTCAGCTCGGGGTGGTTTATTTCCCCCCTCTCCGTTCTTGATCCTGCTCACACTGTCCTTTGAGTGTCCTGCTGCTGATTAAGGGTGAGAATTATAATGGTGACTCAAAAGCCTTTGGTAAAACTCATTAATTCATTCCTCCTTTAATTAGACACCCAGCCATGGGCTTATAATTATCAGTGCCTAGGAACAGTTTGCAGCTGTAATAAACTCTGCTGGATCAATTGCAGAAATCATGGGGTTTTGGCAAATGCAGATGTGATGAGCTCTTCCTCGGTTTGGTGAGGAACATGGAAGGGCAGAGAAATGAAGGAAGAAGTTGAGAGTGTGTAGCAGCTGACTGCTGGCTGAATCTTGCCTCCTGGTGTTGAACTTAGAGGAAAGGGTGGAGTTGTCCTGCTTATAGATTATTTTTTCCTTGGGGAGTGTAATAATGCAAGGAAAGAAAAGAGGAAGGAGAATCTAATGAGAAATTACACAGGCATCTTTAACAAACTTTAGCACCTGAAGGAGTTTCACTTTAGGAGTAAGAGTGAAACAGGAGCAGTTGCAGGCTTTGCAAACAGTGCTAGCTTTGCTGTTTTGATAAGGAATGGTTGAGTGTTTGACAACAAAAAGTACCAGGTGCTTTTCTTGAGTCTTCTGAGGGGAAAAAGTAAAGGGTGAACTTCCATTATTTTGTGATCTCTTCTTGTTTCTGAAATATGAAGGAAGGTAATTTTCAGAACTAATTTCTGTTGTGGGTGACCACTGGCAACAGATGCCTAGGGTCTTCTGAGAGAAGTTTGTGCTACTTCTGGTAACTTTGAAATACTTGTGCCTTGTGTTTTTTAATTTGTTTTCAGGAGGAGAACTACAGGGAAGGCTGAGAGGACTTCAGGGAAGGACTTGTTATTTCTACCTTATTGCAGCTCCACTTGTAGCTACAATCACTGTGAATGCAGTAGTAGACCCTGAAAACGTGACTGGCAGATAGGTTTGCTTTTATATCCCTTAAGGTTTGAACTTGAGCAAGGTTAGACTTGACTTGAGCCTTGGACTTGAGTTGATGGTAGCTGTTGCACAAGACTAGAAGTACTTCTAGTCAATGGCAAGTATTAATGTTCATGCTCCCTTAAGAGGGAAATTGCTTCAGTTGTAGTAGGTGGCAGGAAAAAATGGATCAGCTGTGTTTTGGGTCTTTTTCTGTCTGGGTTTAGTGGAAATCACAGATAGCACATCCAGTAAAGATGGAATGATTTGCTTGACACTACTGTAGCTAAACAGAAGCCTTTACTTCAGATGAAAGTGCTATTTTAAAAGCACTGTACAATGCTTCCTGTCTGGTTTTTAGTATTTCAGAATGTGACTGATTTCTTCTGTTTGCCCTTCTCATCCTCTCCCCATGCAGTCTGAATTATTGTTGGCTTATGAGGCTGGGTAGTGCATCAAGCATAGTGCATCCTTGGTCTCTGAGGCCACTGGATCACTGGCCATTCCTCATATATGTATATATCCAAGACATGTATAAATATATTTAGACAACAGACGTTGAATCAGCCTGAGTAGACAAATTAGTGGGAGCAACAAAATTGCAAGGTTAAAGTAGCAACCAAGTAAAGATCCTTGTCTTGGAGACCATGTTCTGAGACAGGTTGAAGTGCTCTAACAGTTGAACCTCCCTCCCACTTTAGGGATTGTCTCAAAGCCCAAAGGTTTTATGAGCTATTTTTGCCTTGACCTACTGCAAGTTAAATTCTCTTCAAACACGAGCTCTTCTGCATTTTAAGCACTTTAATAATAAGTGGCACATTAAAGGTGTTGGTTATAAAACATGCCCAGTGCTGCTGACAAAATTCTCCATGTAGACAAATGGTACTTTAGGACTTGCTTCCAATGCCTGTGTGTTAGCAGGCGTCTCTTGGAGAAGCTGTGTGAGTGATAGTAGATGCTGGGAGCATTCTGCTGAGGTGTAAATAACAAGGTTGGACAGTTTATGCTAGCTCTGCTGTTTTTATTAGTGCAGCTCAGCTTTTGCCTTGGGTGATGTGGAGGTTATGGGAGAAGGAGGAAGGGACAAGCTGTGAACTTGCCTCCTCTCCCAGCAGATGATGATGATAAGGTATGGGGATCTTGTTACCCTAATCCTCCCTTGGCGTGTTAATTCTTCTTGTCTGTGTACTCGTATCTTAAGTCCAAAATTCTTATTGAGGCATCTGCTTGCTGGGTCACATGTGTGTCTCACTTGAGTGCCCTTTCAGCCTCTCTAGTGTTTGTGTGGGTTTTGTTGCAGCTGTTAAAATTCAGTTTGCTGTTATAGTATTTCATTGCTGTTAATTTTCTTCTTGGGGAAATGCTCTGAGAGACTGCTGCGTGTCTTATTACTGCTCCTAAAGACATTTAATAGCTATTTGCTAGCTATTGTCTTCTGCCTGTGATTGACTCGCCTCTTAATGTGCTCTCAGTGCTGAACAGGACTGCAGATCTAAGTTTGGTGGGTAGATCTGAATCATCTTCTGCTGTTGTTAGCTACACTTTGTCCTGGGAGCAGATGTACCTCTTTTACCACAGTAGTGTCATATCTAACAGGTGAAATGCAGTTTTGCAGGTATAACCTATGAGCAGGACTTTCGGCAGTAACTTAATTATTAGGTTTGGTTTACTTGTGCTGGCTTCAGTAAGAAGGGTCTTTATTTTTTGATGCAATAAATGAAATGCAAAGTTCCTAAGAAAGAACGGATAGGCCTTGAATGCTCATCAAGGTTCACATTCAGAACAGGCACATCTCTGGCTCTTTTCCAAAGTGAGATTTGCTGCTTGGTGTCTGATGCAGTGACGGCTGAACTTTCTCACACCCATTCCTTCAGATGGGATCCAGAAGAAGTTTAGTTCTTTACTTCCTATTCACAAACACATACACCACTTCTTCTTTGAGCCTGAAATTAGTCCTACAAGATTTTCATCCATGGGGATATACTCAGTGAACCTTTGACATACTGTTGCCTTCCAACAGGTCCCTGGTCACTTCTGGGAAAATAGAGATCCTGAGTATTTTCTGTGTAGCTGCACTTGGACCTTGGTCAGTGTATGGTTTCTCCCATGTACTGTGAGCGGAGGCTAGCTGTGAACAGGCCTGAGAGCTTCGGGAAACTATATGTAGTCCTTGGCTCAGTGAGGAACATTTTTTGTTAGAAGAGGACACATGTGAAACAGAACCACAGCATTGTTCTAATGCTGCAGTAAAGGAAGTATTACATGGTGCAAAGCTTTATGTTAACTGGAAGCTACATACTTGTAGTCAAAACATTAACTATACTAGGATAAGAATCTTGTTCTTGGTGCAGCTGTGGCTTGGATTGTGCAACAGCTCTTTGGGTTCTACTGCAGTATTTCTGTATCACTTGATCTAGATAAATGTCCTGATGGCTGAAAGTGTGCTATAGTCCAGAAAGAGTTTAGAAGTAGGTGTTCATACATATCAACAGTTTTGGGAATGCTGGTAACCACTGCGTGTGAGCATCAGTGCTGTACTCGGGGTGCTGGCTCCTTGTACAATCCTGGCTTTAAGGATCTAAAGCTCCTCCAGTGCTACTGAGTGGGGTCTTGGTAGGTGGCAAAGTGTCTTGTTTGATTCCCAGCTGCTTGCAAGGACTGGGGTCTTTAGGCTATTTATGTTGCAGTCTTAGCTGTCATGTATTTAACTCTGAGCCAGCACCCAGATAACCCCCTATGCCTGTGCCTGTGGTAAATAGGTTTCCAAGTGGGGTTACACATTCCAGGCACGTACACTGTCCTGCCCTGCTAGCTCGAGCTGGGTTAGTCATGCGCCTCACCAAGCGTGTCAGATCTGAGACGGTCTGTCTCTTTTGCTTCTGTTCTCTGAATCCTTGCTCTATAAAAGACAGTGATCAACAAAAGGGCAGTTAGAGTTGTGGAGCTTGGTTATAGGATCTTGTCACTTCTTTCGTCCTGATCTGTGGACTAAGGAGGCAGTGTTTTCAGTGCAGGGTCCTTGGGAAAGTGGCTGGAATTGTACTGTTCAACTGTAGAGCAGTGTCTAAAATTAAGTAGTGGGAGCCAATGACAAGAAAAAGGAGAAACCCAAATGAAAACACAATGCTATGCTATTCCTTGTGGTCATATTCTGTGTCCGCAAGCTACTGTTAAAGCTCCTAGTCATTACATGTGGGATTGCACTATCATGTATGCAAAAACCTTCATGTGTTGCTTCACTTAACATATTTTCTACCTTAAGGTATAATCTAATGACGCTATAATAACTTCCAGAGTAACCAGCATGTCATAAGCAGGCTTATGATGCCTAGTAAGGATGCAGGGTACAAAGAATTTAGGAAGGAAGTATCATGTCCTGTAAATACCCTCACTAATGTGGAGCAAAGAAGGGTAAATACAATTCCATATGTGCAGAGAGCAGCATCCTGCTTCACATGCTGCATGGCACCTAGGGGCCATGTCACTGGGAGAATGAGGGTGAAGATAAAGGGTACACGTGCATGCGTGTGATGTGTCCTTAAACTAATGCAACAAGGCCTTACGAAGGTGAATCTGTGTCATTAGCAAGCCAAGGTAAACCCTATAGAGAGCCTGTCACTGATCTCAAGGTGCAAGTGTGGCAGGCTGCCTTGGCTCAGCTAATATGATTAGAACCCTGAAGGTGCCGGCAGCTTTCTGAGCTATCTCTTTTTCTACCTTCCTTCTTTCCACTTCTCCATCAAAAGCACCTTTACTCTCCAGTCTGGAGAGGGTGAGGTTGGTCTGCTACAAGGTACTGCATTTTTCCCCGCTGGTAATGTCTGTGGAGTTAAATTAAAACGCTTTCTCAATACATATTCAAGCTTGCGTTTTTGTTTTAGTGAAAACTTGAGCTGGCTGCTTTATTGTTAAAGATGGTGGGAAGAACCAGCAAAATCCAAAATCATCTCTCTTTAGCTCCTTCTGCAGTGAAGACTAATGGCGTCTTGCGATAGTTCTTTTACAGACCCATAAAGGAAGGAGAGCCACTTTACTTGCACACAGTTACTGCCAGAGGTATCGTGGCTGATTTTATGCTGCATAGATTTCAGTGAGAACAGTTTCTGAATGCTTTGTAAAAGTCTTTGAGCAGATGCTCTGCTCTACTTTGTTCTGCAGTTTATGCACCGCTTGCTTTCATTCAATAAAAAGCAACATGAAGACATGGGAGTTATTGCACATATTTGCTTTGTGGCTTCAGGGTATCTTATCTTGGGGCTGCTCAAAACTTTTCTAGTGAATTGCTCTCGCTCTTTGCAGTGTTTGAGGTGATGCAACAAATGGTTCGATTGCTTCAATGAGTCAAAAGGACTGCTTGGCTCTTCCCCAGAAGCTTTAACACCTGTTAAAAGGGTGAAGAATTCCAGGCAACTGTTGCCAGCCCTTAAGTGCTGTGAAAAGTCTCTTGTCAAAGATCCAGTTTTCTGTGTAGGTTGGGTGTCAGATAATATTCTTCACTAATGCAGTTGGTCAGAATGGATCTAACTCTGTATTGTTGCCCAAACCATTTTTCTTGTTGATGGCGCTTTTAGCGAGCTGAACTGAGTACATGGCAAGGGATCATGAACTCTAGTGGTGATACAAAAGATGTGATAGAGCTAAGGAGGACATGGCTCTCTTTTTAGCTTCAGGGAGTCTGCAGTGGATATATTTTTACTGCTGGCCCTGTAGTTAGTGATGTCTGCCAGCCCCACGTAATTAGAGAATAAGCTTTAGTAAGAGATACTACACTGGAGTTAGTAGTTTTTTCTTCTCTTTGTTCCTGATTAGGATGCTCTCTGAAAGCAAGTGCACAAATGAGGCTTAAAATACTTGTCTATAAAGAATAGAAAGAAAAAATCCATGTAGGGAAGGGTAGGTCTTAAGTTTGAGATAATTCAGGTGTAAGTTGAATGTCTGCTGCAACCTGGCTCAAAAATATGTGTAAAACTACTCAAATGCGAAAAGATCCACCTGGCTCCCTTCTGTGGCATCTTTAATGGGAGAGTTCATAAACAGCCTGGGGGATTTCTGCTTGCACACTGCTGAGTCCTGCTTTGTGATAATATTCAAGCAGGCAAATTGCAGATCTGCACAGGTAATAAGGTACTTGGTGCTTCAGAACGTGAAGTTAACTGTGAAGGTAAGTGTAGGTATTAACACAGAAGGTTATTATAAAGCTGAGGAACGTGATTCACCAGTCAAGATAGCAGGCTTGAAAGTCCATCCAGCCATGGTGGTGGCCTGAAAGACACTGGATTAAAAATAAACAAAGCAGGAGGTGGTTGGCAAATAGCAAATAAGTAACGAAACACCAGTTCATGGTGTACATGTGATGAAAAGGTGTTTCAGGAACCACAGCAGTCAGAAAAGGTGAAGTCATGTGTGCCTACATGCAGCATTGGGGAACCTCTAACTTGAAAATGCTGATCTTGTGGCAGCCCTAACAGCTGGTTTTAAATAGCCCAATTATATTAAGTTTCTGTAAGCATTTCCTGGAGGACTGGTAAATGCCAGTTTTTTTAGTGGAAGTGGCCACTCTTGCTGATGTTGCAAACATACTGAAGTCATTGCAAAGCACCACAAGGGGTATCTTGGATGGATTGCCAAGGGACCACAAGGACGGTTCAAAGCAGGAATGGCCCGCTGCTCAGCTGACAGCGGCTGTGTCATGAATGTTGTCCGAGAGGCTGGATTAAATAATCCTTTCCAAGAGTTTTTAGGCTAGGGATATCCTGGCTTCATGTTGCTTTGAAGCGCTGCACTACATGAATGTGTAATGGTAAGTGGATGAGGTAGCTGGCTGTTGTCCATTGGGTTTCTTCTTCCTTTACTGGATCCCTCCTCATACTTGCAGTTTGAATCTCAGGGCTGTGCTTCTAATCCCAAATGTGAGGTCGAAAACAAACCAGTAAAGTGAAGAGTCTATGCTCCAGGGTTTTTCTTTATGGAAACCACTGTAATCCAAAACCTGCCGTTCTTCTGCCAGTCAGTAGTTGTGAAGATGTTGGTGGAAAAGAGCCTGGTTTGTGGTTAGAATTTTGAAGTCCCTCACACTCTCACTCAAGGACCCAATGAGCAGGGAGTACTGCAGCCTGGTTCTTCAGCTGGTGCTGGTGTGACCACTCTGACTCCTGCTCTGCTGGCTGCTCTTACCCATGCAAGATGCTGATGCTGTGACCAGGATGTGTTCACAGTTGTTATGAATGAAGAAGCCTTTCCCTTGAGGTTTATTGGGTTGCTCTGCAGCACACTGGACTTGACCTGCTCAGCTCTTCAGCTGTAGTGCTTCTGGCTTGTGATTCTTCATGGACAGAAAGAGTTCATTTAAAGCACAGGTTATTAATCTACAGGTAGCATTGAGAAGACACAGAAATTTACAGTAACTACAGTATACCTACCTAGAGACAAAAGAGAAAGGGGTTGGTGGGAAGCATAGCTCGGGGTTGATGGGAAGCATAGCTCAGGGTTGCAGTGTGAGGAGGGGAAGAACTGTCAGCCAGTTTAGAATGTGAAAGAAAATGTGCTTCCTTCTTCTTTATACTTTGGTCCTCTGAGTAGTGTTGCTGATGCCATCTAAAAGAGGGCTTCAGCGTGTTTAAGGTTTTCAAGGTCAAAGGCACAAGGCTGCTGACTGGTGAGACTGGCTGTTAGTGAGAGGATGTGATACTTTCAAAATGCAGAACTTCAGTAGTGAGAAAAATAGCCTTTTAGTGGATGGAAAGTTTCCATATCAACAGCAAGTGTCCAAAGTGGTTTAAACTTCCCAATGAAACGCATGCTGAAAGATTGCAAAGGGCGAGTTGATCGCAAGTGGAGAAACCAATTTGCAGTCAGAACCTGTATAAAAGGCACAAATTTTGCTCTAGCTCGTGGGGATCACTTTCTTCCTAGACAAAAGTTGGCATTTAATGCACCTGTGCATTTCCTAGACAAAAGTTGGCATTTAATGCACCTGTGCATCAGTAGTAGCAGTATGTAAGTCATGCATGGAATGGTCCAAAAAGAACAGCATTGCCAGATGAAGGCATGTCAGGATGATAGCTTGCCTTTCTGCTGTTGTCACATGTGATAACCGCAATGGGGAGGCTGTCTGCTGTTGCCTGGGTGGTAACACTGGTACTCCAGTCCCAGTTTTGGAGCAGCAATCCCAAGTAAGGAAACACACTCGATGGCTGTGTCCAAGTGACATGCGCATGGTTCAGTTAGCACAGAGGTCTGGGGTGGCACATATTGACAAGGCATGGATCTATGAAGCTCTGCGCAGCTAGAGCTTCAGCAGAGCATATGGTATTTGCATTTCTTCCTCTAAAACTGATCCAAGTAGTGACCTGCTGAGAGGTAGATGCTTTGCAGTAATTTCTCCCCCAGATGTAGCTGCTATGAAAACAAACGTAGAAGGACTGGTTTTTTTCCCAATGGCTCTCTATCAAGGGCGCTTCAGTGCTCACAAGTTACTGGATTAGCATAACAGGGGTGGCTTGAAGCAGTGCTGATAAGAGCGGAGTGTTTCCTGCTGAAATTATAACCGAGCGACTTACAATTCTGCTGCCTTGTATGTTTTTCAATCTCTGACTTAGCAGGAAAGCTTTGGCTGCCTGAAGTGTCACCACTTCCTCTTTTGTATCAGTAAATTGCAGAAGGATTTGATGGTGTCCAAGCCTGTAGCACCCAGACTGGGGTTAGTGCTGGAAGAGGTCACTCTGTTCTGGGAACTGTGGAGCATTACAGAATGTTTCCTCCCTTCAGTTGTATTTGAAAAGGCTATTCTTTTGCTTTTTTTTTGTTTTTTTTTGCAACATGGAGGTGCTTGGATATGCTCAAAGGGTGCGCTAGAACACCACATCACTTAAAGTTTGAGGGAAGTTTTGAAGCTGTTTTAAAACCAGAGGTTTTGTAGAAGTCCATGCAACCAAATTGACTTTAGGTTTGCCTGTTTATACACTGAAAACCCAGGAAATACTGTAGTCATGCATTCCAAGCTTTGCTGCATGGTTTGCCCTCGCTATGTGGATGTTTGAAGAATGAGTTCATTTCTCTAGAGTGGCAGATCTCTTCTTAAACATCCACAAATTGCTTCTGCTAGGCAGGCCATGACTGATTTGAAAATGCACTCTGGCAATCTCGTTTGAGACAGTAGTAATGCACTGTGCAGAGGTACCTTCTGCTTGTGCTGGCCTGGATGTCCAGGTTCGTTATGTCCAGGTTCTGTAACTGTATGCTCAGCTTAAATGCACTGGAAAGTGGCTGAGCTGCAAATAGCAAGGATAGAATGTGCTCCTGCTGGCAATTCCTACACCACCAAGAAGTCTAAGATGGTGTGTACTCAATTATTTGCTGGTGAAATTGTAAGTAAAGCAAAGAAGTAAATAACAGTTAGTACAGACCTCCAAAGAAGGCTATGGTGAATGCTGTTCAAGAGTGTCCTATGCTGTGTTTACAGGGAGGTGTGGTTTACGGGAGCAAGGTTCTCATTAGCGCTTTCTGGCACTATGTAAGCTCAAAGCTTTTTCTTCTCAGTAGAAGTCTTTTGCACAAAATCTGGCACTGAGCTGCAGCCTTGGAAAGCAGGGTTGGGGTTTTTTTAATGGCATCAAAGATATTTTTGCTCCTGAGTTCCCATGGAATGGCACTGCTCTATCGCTGATGCAATGCTGGGACCTGCGTGCGTTGGTGAACCTACGCCGTTTGGTATTCCCTTTGGAGTAAATGTGTATTTTCCTTATTGGATGGTATTTCTGTACAGGAGAAAAAAAGTGACAGTACTATACTCTGACATTCTGGGCATGATTTTAAGTAAGATTTGGGCTGAGAACATGAATGTTTGTCTGTGCTAGGCCACTTCAGACAAGACTTCAGTGGACATATAGTGCAGAATTGTGATTTTGACATTGTACCTTTGGGTAAATGGGACTGAAACCCAAGCGCCTGCACGGGGAATCCTACCATTGATGTAGATGTGATTCTTTGATCCCTAATAACATTTGCAGCTTCAGACCCTTTAATCATACCTGTCTGAAGTGGAAGTTTGTGGTTCCTGAGGTCATGGTCCAGGCGAGTGGCTGGAACACTTTGCACTGTGGAGCTGCTCAGTGATGAAATCAAGAACTGACGTGGCTGAAAACAGGTTTCAACACCAGCACAGGTATGTCTGATTCAGGTTATAGTGTAACCAGCCCTGGTGCTAAAAAGCAGTAGTCCTGCTAACTGGAGCCCAGGGTATTTGAACTGGTGCCCTGTGACCCAGGCTGAGCGCCTGATCCATGCATAAAACATGTTTTTTTTCTTGTTGGATGAGTTGTAAACCTGGTCTGGCATGAACCAGGAGTGGGAATGATGTGCCTAAGTACTAAGAAGTGCTTCAGCATAAAGAGAGTTGAGTGGGAAAATGCAGGACACACAAGGCTTTGTATTGAATCTCCCTTTTGGAATATTTTGGGGTGTTGAATCAATAAGCAGAATTCAGGAGCCAAGTAAAAGGTTCCTGGCTGATTCTATCTTCATGTGACCACATAGGTATTGCTAAACCATAGGTTTTTTTAGACCAGCACAGAAAGAACACACTTCTGGGTCTGGCTTATAGATTAGCTGTTTCCTGCCAGTTACGGCTGCATTCTGGTTTGGAGTCGGAAACAACAGTGAAAGTTGATAGAACAAACCACTGTACCACTAGTGAAAGGGGTCAGTAATAGTATTTTATTTATAGCTACTTTGTGACTTGCAGAATTGTAGTTGAGCAGGGACTATTCCTGTTGAAGTGCTAGCATCAACCCATTCTTTTCATAGCTTTTTCTTTGTTTCTCTGCCCTGAACACTACATTCTCTGTCACTTTAAAAGTCTTGAGCTGCATTGTTGCCACGTGAGCAATTGATCAATTTTTCACTTCTACATCAGTAGATTATGTGTAATACAATGTTCTCATTGAGTGGTGTGGGTGCATCTCCTCCTCACCAAAGTGTGTTAAAGTGCTGGACATGACCTGTGAAATCAAAGCCATACTGTGTTGACATTGAGTGTCTAAGGTGGTGGTGCGATGCCACTTTACAATGGACAAGCAGTAACACAATTGTCTTCACTAGACTCCTGGATATCAGCTGTGTGTAACATAGCTACAGTCCCCACCTTCCATTCAAGTTCCTCTGTTGCAAGTGTGTCTGTATTTTGAAACCCTTTGTAGAGTTGTATGTCTTTAACGAAATGAGGTTGAAGGCATGATACAGGGCTGCGTGACTACTTCAGGCTCATCCATTTGTCAGGGAAATTGTTTTCTAGTGCTGCATACTGATAGAAAGTGTCAAGCCTGATAAATGTGCTTAAGCTTCTTCACTTCTTCATTCTCCCTAGAGCTTAGTTTCAAGAAAGAAATATTGATATGTAAAATATTGGGAGATGCTCACCAGGGACTAACCTAGAGTGGAGACAAGGCAGGAATACTTTAATTTTGAAGCTTGGATAAACAGTGAAAGGAGCAAACACTTCCTTTTGTTTTATAAAGACTTTATTTAATAATAATAAAGAAAAATATGGAAGGGATCCAAGCTTCATGCATTGAAGTGTCTGGGAGGGAACATCCTTTCAAACGCTTGGTGTGTTGCAGATAACAGCACCCTTCCTTTAATCAGCAGCCTTTTTTCCAAGTGCTTTTTTTAATGCAGTGCAGAGTCAGAGAGTCTGGGCATCTTATTTCTGTGTGCTGGTTGAAATAGCTCTTCCTGCTGGAATCGAAATCGGAAATGACCTGAGCTACACACGCTCCACAAGAGGAAGATGGGGAGTGGCTTATGGCTGGAAACTTGTTCTGTTTATCTGTTCAGTAGCTTAGAAATAATGACTTTTGAAATGGTAGGAATTTGGCTAATGGGAGCATTCGCTGTCTTATCTATGTGTGATGCTGGGAAAAAGGGTTATTCTCGTAAGATTTTAGTGATACTAAAATTTGGGACTAATACAATTACAAAATCGTTTTCCCCGCTAACACCACGTTCATAGAGTTGCCTTGAACCTCTTGAATTGAGTTTTCTTATGTCAGCATACAGGTCAGTATTCAAAAGAGTTACTTTATTTTTAAAGATAGCTTATGTTAATACTTCTGACTGCTGTAGTCTAAAGTGCATAAATCTAAAAGGGGCTCTTGTTTAATTGTTACAGGTGTCATTTTTTCCTAATGCCTGTTTTCTAGTGAGGCGCCAAAGGATTTAGATCTTGGCTATGGTTTAAAGTTTGGCTTTTCAGTTGGCAGGAGGAGAGAAGAAAAGAAAAAGGGTGTCTCTGAAGTACATACTGAAGCAACCAATACGTCTTGAATGCGAATGATGAGGTCTTCCTAAATGTAGGAAGGCGACCTATGGGTGTTTTTATATTTACTTTAGGGTGGTCACTATCTTCAGACTAGCAGTAGTTCTTAGGGATGGTTATATTTTCCAGAGGGGCAAACTTAAGGAATGATTATAGTAATGGAGTTCTGTGAAGAGCAGGTCTTTCCTATACCTAGGAGAGCTGTTTTTGTGCCTGGAGAAGTCACTAAGGATATGAGCAAAAAGGACAGAAGACTAAACCCATCTTATTCAGAGATCAAGTGCTCTGCTGGAGTGAGTATTGAAAATAGTTTGGGGAACCAAGATGGTTTTTGGTGCTTGCAGCAATCAACTACATGAAATAAGCCTGTTCGAGTCCTGGGACATCAGAGGCTTAATCTGAGCTGACCTCCCATTAAAGGACTCAAAAAGACAGCCCTTGCAATTCAGCTTGTCCAACTTGATTAGATTTTATCTGGAGCTTGATTGAATTTGTGGACAGGATTATGAAAAGCAGCATGACTGTCAATGAGGTGAGCAGTCTTTGAGGAGAAACTCTAGTATCCCAGAGGGTAAAGCTTTTGAGTTATGAATATGAGAATTACTTGATTTAGTTACAGGCATTCTTGCTGCTGTGCTGTCAGTGATACTGGTTTAACACATAGCTTGCATGGTATTTGTTACCCTGAACTTGGTGTTTGCTTGAATCTTAATTATCCTGCAAGTGGAGGGCTTTCTTCCCATCTTAGCTATTACTGAAGTGGCCTTAGCCCCTGGGATCAGAGCTGTTGAGGGAAAAGCTTTGATCTTCAGGCACAGCAGCAAAAATAGCCTTGCTTGTTAGGGTGGAGTTGTGTCCGCTGTGCATCATTGCTCTAGCAGGTCAGGCTGGCTAGATGATGACCTCTGGATAGCTTACTTAAACACCACGTCTTAATGTTTGTGTAGTGGATATCAAAGGCAGACTCTCATTTGAGGACATAAGGATTTTAAAGCCTTTTTGTAAGATGAGAGGAAAATGGAAGAAAACCTTGGTATCTTCCCCCTGTGGATGGGGTAAACGACACGTTTTAGAAGCACTTTGCTGCCTACTGTTTCTTTCTTTTCCTCCTCTGTTTTAGTAAGTGTGGCATTGTTCTGCAGCTCAGAGACCACTCCGGTGGTGTGCTGAGTGATTGCTTGCGCCTGTTGAGAATCAGCCTACCTGTCACAGTGCTGAATAGTCACGACTTTTCATGCTCTTGTGTTCTTGTTTTTCTCCTGTTGCTAAATGTTATGAGGTGACGCTAGAGAGAAAAAAATCTCTACCTTCATATACATTGCTAGCTGTTAATGAGGAAAGTAGTACTTTGTCAATACTGGGGAGATCTCACTTGTTGAAACTATGTTTTTTTACCTTGCTTGTTTTTTTCTTGTTGAAATAAAAGCAAATTGATGCAGAAATAACAGTAATTTAGAAGCTTGAGAACTATGCACGTATAAATGATTACCAGTCTTTTTGGCTACTGCCAAATAATGAAGAAATCTAATATTTAGCTGTCTACTTATCAAATGTCTTTGCAACAGTTTTGCTGTTACTCTAGGGAACTAACAAAAGATGTGATGGATTTAAAAATTAATTTGTACTTAGTCCCTAAAAACTTAATAAATATGTTTTTCTTCTGGATATACTGGCAGGATACGTCTGTCTGACAAGAAAGTGTATGGGGAAGGTGGTATATTTCTTGGAGTTTTTTCTCCTTTTGAGATGATCATATCAAAAATGGGCATGTCTGTGTGTGCATGCAAGAAATCTGTGGGGTTAGTCTTTAAGATATTAAATCTGCTCTTTGCTACAGAGCTGGCAGCATGGATTGCTTCAGGGCCTCCCATTTCAGTGTGGAGTTTGATTGTCAGGAGCCAAGCTTATCTATTTGACTTCATGCTACTGCCTCTCATCTGCTTCATCTTGATCAGCGGTGGGGTAGGCAATTTAGGGAAGGCAGTGACATAAAACACAGTTGTTTGTGCAAGGGTTTGACTGTTGGTTTATAAATAGTGGGAAGCAGGTAGCTGGTACATCCTGCACAATTGCTGTAATTACAGTTGTGTGATGGCAAAAGGGAGAGATGCTCATGCTTCTATACACCCTCAACGTGTTTTTCTTTGACAGTGTATGTTCCCTCTGCTGCCCAAAGACCTTGCCATGGTCTTTGGTTTTGTTTTCAGTGATCAACTCAAGAATGTAACAGAGAATTTTGATTTTATTTCTTTCAAAAATGGTAGAAGTTTCTTTCGCTCTTCAGTTTTCAGCCTTCTTCCATTTCTGTTTTTCCACTATGCAACCAGATGATCTCTGAAGATGCAGCTCATCAGAAATGACTGCTTTAGAAGATGAGCTTCTCATGCACACACTAAGAAGTGAAGGGCTGTGGGTTTCAGGGCTTTGGCTTTCCTTTGACTCTGAATGCTTTGGGAGTCAGGGATTTTGGGTCTGGATGGAAAGAATTCCAGACCTTTCTTGTGCTAGAATCTGCAAACCATTGAATGTGAGTTCTTTGTCCAATGCAATTTGTTTTGTGTGTTTGTGTCTTGGATTACTTTTTGCTTGCACTTAATGGTGATTTAGTTTAGGTGGTTGTGCTAAAGGAAAGCTGTAACAGCTCCCCTGCTGTGAGCTGTCAAGCTCAGGCACTAGAACTAGTTTTCCTCCTCCACATCCATAGCACAATTCATGATCTATTTTGTGGCTGTGATGGTGGTGAGCCCAACAGGTGGATCAGTTGCTCTTTCACATTATGCCCATTTCTGTGCTCTCTCCTGCTTATCCTTCTGCAAGAGGTTCTGATCTTCTTGTGTAAATGTGGTCTAGGACCCTGGGATTGGAGCCTTTGTGTAGGGAAGCTGAAGCTGTGTGGCTTTCCCTGTTGTGACCATTTCCTCCCTCACTTACCTAAATTAATGGAGTGAAACACCTTCAAGAGGATCACTCATGCTGCACAGTGCTGCCTTTGAAAAGCATTAATACCTTTCAGGTGTCAGCACTTCTCTGACCTGTCAGACATGAGCACAACTACATATCTTACCTCTTCCTCTCTACTCCACCCTTGTGTCTTCTGACTTGCCAAGGAAAACCTGAGCTGTGGACTGAGGTAGAACACAGAATTATCCTGTTTTGCTTTTGTTGCAGTAACCTGGTGTGGCTGCTCTGCATTCACCCTGTCATTCATTTAACCGAAGGTCTGGATCCTTTGGCTGTGTCTCCCTGATTGACCTCTGATGGCTGAAGAGCGGTCAATACTGTGATTAGCTGAAGAGCTGGAGCAGCAGTGGTGCTTGGCAGGCTGGGCTGTAGGGCTGCAGAGGAGGGTTGAGCAGGGAGCTGTCATGCATGCTGGCAGCTTCCCACCTCCCAGGCTCGTTGCTGTGCAGCTCTGAAAGGCAGCAGCCAATGGGATGCACGAGCATCCATGCAGTTGGGCTCACTGAATAACTCCCAAGGTGCCTTGTTTTCAGTCTGAAGCATGTAACTTCTCTATTGCTGCTTTTTTTCCTTCCCTACCTCTCCTTTCCTCCCCCTGCAGCTGTCTCGTTTTGGTTTTTTGAGGAATAACGTGCATGCTGTTGAGTCTCTCGCTTGGTCTCAAGTGGTACTCGCTGCATTTCGCACTCACGGAGTGACTGTCTGTGATGTTCCTTGTGGGGGGAGATCTGTCACCTTTTGGTGCTTCATGACTGTGTCAGGTGGGGTAAACCTGAGCTCTGAAGGCTTGTGCTTTGCCTAGCCTTCTAAGCAAGCTGAAAATAGCCCTAAAATGGGGTCATCAGCCATTTCACACGCATGGGCTCTCTTCCAGTTATGCATGCCAGCATAAATGCTGTATAACTTCATAATGATTTGGGGCCCTCAGTACAGGAGAGCTCTTGCCTTGCTGGAGCATACCATCACTGAGATGGGTTGGAGCCTGGGCTGCAAAGAGAGACTGGGAGAATTGGGACACTTCAGCCTGGTGAGGAGAAGGCAAATGGATCCCGTGAGCAACTTTTGGATACCTGAAAGAGAGACTTGGAGAAGATGGCACCAGGGTCTTTTCAGAGGTGCCCAGCAGAAAGGCAAGCAACAAGTTGCAATGGGAAATGGCGCTTCAATGCAGTTGCTTAGGAACGTTTTCGTTAGTAGTGCACAAGGAAGGTTTGGAAACTGAGACACTCAAAACTTGCTGGGGCAAGGCTTTGAGCAAACCTGTCTCTTAAATTAGCCCTATTTTTAGCAGCAGGTTGCACTACAGTGACCTCCAGAGGTCTTTTCCAGCCTATTGTTTTCTATTATTTTGTGGAATCTGTGAAATTGAAGTTTGTCTCAATCTCATAGATGTAACATGCTGACTTAGTGGAGTGAATGCTGTAAAACTGGAGCTTTGAATGTGGACATTTAACATTTATGGGAATTAATCTTTTAGGTCTGTGCCTATTTTCAGATTACTGGGAAAGGAGATGACTATGTTGCTTTCCCCCTTCTCCACTGGGTGCTGAGTTCAGACTGAACAGTGCTTTGTTTTCCCAGTTACACCTCACCCCCTCCATTAGTGTTGTGATCTCTCTTTAGAAATGATGCCTTACATTCATATATTTTCCATATAGTCCTTTCAGAATAGTCCAGACTAACATGTAAAGTAAGGCATTCTTATTTCATCTTCATTAAAGTCCAGTGGGTTACAATCTAGCTGTAATGAAAAGCTAATCACCAGCCTTTTCCACCCTGTGGGATCCCAGGAGGTTACTGGAGCAGCACACTGCCCCGGTTTCTTTTCCTCATGTGTGTGATGACTGAATTGTGTTTCTGTGTGGTGTTTTAAGCATGACTCTTGATGAGCTAATTGGGTAGCAAGCTGGTATATGTAGGGCTGGCATTTGACAGATGACTTTAGAAGGGGGAAGGCAACTTAAGTAGCTTAATAGGATTTAGCTCTGTCTACACCGTCTTGCCAGAGCATGTTATAAACCACTTTAGTGGGATTCCTTCTGTAAATACAGCCATGACATCAGTGTAAGCAGAACCCCTGAGAGCTCTGGGAACCTTCCTGAAAAATCAATCTCGAGATGTAGTCCAGAAGAATTGATGAATGTACAAATACCTGTGCAGGAGCTTGAGGAATCCTACCAACACTCATCTCTCAGGCAGGATAGAAGGATCTCTGAAAGAGAGTATTAGTTTGCCTATAAAATGCATTGATTTCTAGTGGAAATGATCCATCTGTCTAGGGAAAGCAGAGCAGCTAATGAAAAATTGTGTTAGGACACAGGGGGGTAAACTGTGTTTGTTTTAACTGATGCAACTGCTATTACAGCAAAACAGCCCCATGTGCTGCATAGTCCTGAAACTTGGTGGTAAAGGAAGCTAAAAGAGAGGTGTGTCTGTCCTCAAACAGCTGATATAAACCCAGTGCTTTAAAATTTTTTAGGTCAGTGATCCATGACAACTTCCAGCTTTGCAGGCAGACAAGCACTAAGAGCTGAACAGCTATGCTGGGTGGAAAGGACCCAGTTTCCACCTTCCCATGACCATGTGGGGAAATGGAGAAGCTGTGCAAAGAGCTGCTCAGAACTGAAGCCACAAAGTGGGATGTCCTCTCTATATGCATGTTGAGGCGCCGTATTTGACATGTATCTGCAAAGCTCTTTTTTACTCTATATGTGCCATTAGTGTTAGCTGTTTCCCTATTCTCAGGAATGGCATTCAGGAGAGGTAAATCTAAATTGAGTGCCCCCCTTTTTATCAACGTGATGGCTGGGCAGCAGAAGTGGAGGGGTAAGGCTGTGACCGCTGCCACAGTGCTGCTCTTGAGGGGGCAGCATCTGACTTTCCCCTGGTTGCTGAGGGGACCATCTGCAGCTTAATAGGGAAAGCTATAAAGAAATCATCTCTATTCAAACTGCATTTCCCTTCAGTATAGCTGCCGGAGGCCCTAATCCCTTCTCAGGGCTTGGCAAGGAGCCTGCATGAGGCCTTAGCTCCATAGTTTCCCTTGCGCAGGCTGCAGTGCTGAGCAGAGAAGTGGTTAATGACGCTCCCAGTCTTGTCAGTGGTGCAGAAACACAGGCTCCAGCTGTGACTGTGGTGGGTCTTGGCTGGCTTGGGTAGTTTTTTGATCTGCTTCCTCTGTTAGTCTCTCTATGGTATTTCTTTTTCCTGGGTTTGAAGGTTCTCAATAGTGAATCTTGGTTGGCTTTGTCCCTGATGTTTTGGGTTTTTTTGAGAGTTTTTTCGTGACAGAAAGAAAAGGGAAGCAAAAACCCAACTCAAAAAAATCCAAAATAAAACCGAGGAAGACTCAGTGTGGAAATGCTTGCTGCATACGAATGAGCCTCTTTTGGAGGAAGGAAATTTAAGTCAAAGGAAGTTGATTTCCTCTTTTTTTTTTTTCCTCCTTTTTTATTTAACCCTGACTGTGGTAGTCTTCAAAGAGGAAGTTTGGAGGGAATTTATGGCAAGGAGTGTGGCACTTGTTTGTCTCTGACATTTAAATGGCATGTTTGCATTGTCTGTGCAAGGAGGTCAGTTCAGGTCCTCAGTCAATAGATGGCTCAGAGGTCTGTATTCCCCCTTCCCTGACTTACAGGAGAAATCCCTATGGGATATTGCCTCTTTCCAGTTCTTTATGGCCTCTCCACACGACTGACATACTGCATTAATGCTGGCTTCAAATATGAATTATTTTAAGGAAGATGTCCTATGGACTGCTTGCTGTAGCACAATGAGACGTGACTCCTTAGAGATGTACAGCAGTTTGCCTTTGATTTTGCTCTTCATCCCCTCCCAGAGGTCAGTCCTCAGGGCAGCAAGACCAGTGTCATTTGCTAATGTAATTGAGAGTAGGCTTAACGTGTATTATGACCTACACCAAGTTTTTGCTGTGTAAACGGTTGTTTGACCTGCTTCAGTTGCATTAGACAAATGCCATTGAAGCTGAATGGGGTAAATATAAATGGAAATACAGTGCCCCACTTTTGTGGTTGTTTTTCTTGTTGTTCCAAACTTCTCACTCTTGATTCTGAAGATTGACTTCAAGTTACAAACTGAATACAAACTGGATATGGATCTCCATGTTAAAGACAGCTGAGGAGCACCAATCTAATCCATTCCCATCATTCAGAGATAAATGCAGAAGACGGATTATAGCAATTTACCTTCCTGTCCATTTAGTGCTAATAGGAGCAGTTTATGAAGCCATTTGCAGGGGATTTGTTGTCTTGGCCAGAAAGTATGTCTTTTCCTCCTAAGTAATGTTTATTTTATTAAACTCAGGTGCCTCCAGATGCCAAAGTGTGTGCTATAGCTGTGGCTTAAACACTTTCCTAATAGCCGCTGTTTAGAAACTGACCTCTTCATGTTGCTAATGGTATGAAACAAGTTGTATAAGTGTTAGCAGGCATTTTAAGGTGCTTTTCAGGTCTAACATTAGTAACAATGTGATGTTGGGGTTTCCATTCCAATTTGAAGTGTCTCAAATTATCCTGCATCCTTTTTGTGGTTCAGTGCAACAAATGCTATACTTGAGTTTGTCATGTACAGCAGTAGATGCATGGCATAAAAACTCCTAAAACATAAATGGGATTAAAATGGTGCCTGCAGAGATGTGGCCATTGAGAATTTCTTGGGCAAAGGATCATTCTGCGGATGACTGAAGGACACAACCCTGTTAATCCAGCAATGATCATGCTTTCTATATTTGTCTTAATCTTTTTCCATCTCTACTGCATTTCTTCACACTTTGTGTTCCTGTGGTACAGTTGGGATACTTTCATAATCCTTGTGATTGCAAGGAGTACTAATTCCTTGCTTCCAGGTATAGCTGATTTAAAAAAAGGCAAGTGTTTATTGTTCTTTGCAGATCAGCTATGGGCCTTGGCATAAATCCTTGCTCTGTCCTAAATAGTCTCTTTAAAAATGAGCTTGGTAGGTCTGAATAGACATTGGACTATGTTATTTGTATACAGTACATGGGAACCAAGGTAAAGTTGGCACTTCTGTTAATCCTCTTGTTGTACTTCTCCCGAAGTGAGTGAGCTTCCCTATCTGCTTGGGAATCCTGGTTAACAGTCCCACCAAAATTCCTTGGCAGTGGAATGTTACAGTGATGCTGTGAAGGGAATGAGGCCCCATGCACAGTCCCATAGTGGAAACTTGTGAAAGGCAGCCTGCCATGGCTTTCCAGAATCACTTCTGTCCAAGTGTGGTGGTTAAAAATATCTTCTCTTAAAGTGAGCTTCTTTCATGAGGAAGTTTGGGAGACAAATTTAGAAGCTCACTGTGGGTTTTTTTATCGCTTGGGTGCTCTGGTTTTGGCTGGGGTAGTTATTTTTCTTCATAGTAGCTGGTATGGGGCTCTGTTTTGGATTTATGCTGGAAACAGTGTTGACAACCCAGGGATGTTTTCATTATCACTGAGCAGTTCTTATACAAAGCCAAGCCTTTTTCTACTCCTCATCCCACCAGCAAGGGGGCTTGGGGTACACAAGCAGTTGGGAGGGGACACAGCTGGGACAACAACTGACCCAAATGGTGGATATTCCAGACTGTA
>JBCJKH010046641.1:32157-59856 GCA_039877255.1 Loriculus beryllinus | reverse complement strand
TAGGAATTCAGCTTAGGGGAGTGGAGTTGCCTCCAAGTAGTGTTACAGCTGATAGATACCAAACAACAGGAGAGGTACTGGTGCCCTCCTCTCTTGCATCGTGCTGCCATTGCCTTCCTGCATGCTCTGTGGCAAGACCGTCGTGATAGCGCCATGCTAGTGCTGAGGACAAAGTGAGTTGGTTTTCTACAATGCAGTTTCCTGTCTTTTTTTCCTAAAACACATTTTCTTTGGTTCATCAGACTTTACAGGGACGTTTACCTCTTAGTTTTTGTGGACCCTGTAAGCCTATGCAGTGTGTGGGCTTTGAACTTAGTCTCTCAGGAGGTCCGTGTGTGTGTGTTCAGGAGCAAATGTGTTTCTTTCTGTTTCTTTTATAAAAAGCTATATAAACTTGTATTTACCAAAGTGTATTTTCTATGAAGTCAGAATGCTGCTAAGCACATGGCGTGGAGGGGATAACTGATGTTACTTCTCTATGTATCTTTCAGGCCAAAGTTTTGGGAAAATTTAACTAATCCCCTCTTTGGGACCCTCCCTCCACCTTCAGAATCATCAGAGGTGAGTTACCTCCAAACAAAGTGAAGGCAATTGTGTCCTTCTCAGAAGTTTCTAAGTGATATGTGAGGCTTTTTTCTCTGCTTGCAGTTTTCTAAGAGCAGGTGTGATCAAGTGGTTTAAACACAGGCAGGAGAGGAAGTGAAGGCTTTCTGGCTTTGCAGAGTGCTCGGTGTTCATATTTTGCTTTTCTTTTTGTCTTTATAGCTCAGTGTCTTGGATACCTGTGCCTTAATCATGAAAATCATCTGTTTGGAGATCTACTATGTTGTCAAGTGAGTCTTTGGTAGTCTCTTGTTCATCCCTGTACTTTACCTAAACTGTGTATATTTAATCTTGACAGACTGAAGGTTCTGAGGGATGTGGGAGAAACAGTGATGTAGAAACAAATTGCAGACATACATTCGAGATTCTTGCAGCTGCCAATTGCAGAACAGATGTTAAAAGTCTTTCTGCAGCCTGTAGGTGAGAATGTTCCTATTAGTATTTTCCTTGTATCCTGGGATGAGAATATACAGTGTTTCTTAAAACAAACGGTAAGCTAAGTTAAGTACACCTCATAGTGATTGCTGAATAACATTTTAGTAGCTTTCTTCCACTCATTTTGTTTTGCTGAACAGAACTGCCCTTTAAAATGTTGGAAAGTCAGGATTGCCTAAAATCTCTACTGAAAAGAAAATTAAATCACAGATTTTCTTCAGGGATCCTGTTTTTCCTTCGCATTTAATGCAAAAAGTGGGATTCCCTGTGCAGGTCTAATGTGGAATAACCCTCACTTGCAAGCTGTGTCCTTGGCTTTCCTACCTGAGTCTCAGAAGTGTAGTTTCTGACCAATGAATACGTAAAGGTAACTTCTCTTGATTTGGTTTTGCTCAGGGGCTCACTGGATCAGTCCCTGAAGGACACACTGAAGAACTTCTCCACCAAAAAGCGCTTTGCCTACTGGTCAGAGTATGTGAAGTTACTGGCAGATCATGTGGCAGAGACAGGAGGCAGCAGCTGTGCCTTCATGACAGAGTATCAGATGCTCATCTCAGCCTGGCGGATGCTGCTCATAATCTCTACGAGCCACGTAAGAGCTACCTTTTATCTCTCATTATAAACTGAAATTAACCCTGTGAGTTAGATGATATCAACTTCTTAGGGCCAGCTAAACCCTAATGAAGAACTTCATGGTTTCTCTTTCAATTTTGTTGTATATATGTTTACAACACAAGTTGGCATAAGCATGATACAAGAGGTTAACGTAGGCGGTGTTTTGCTGTATGCTCAAAACAAGCATGTTGTCTTTCTGAGCAGAGACAGGAGGTAGTAAATAATTTGAATAGCAATGCTAAGTAATTCTGGAATCCCAAAGAGATTTTGCTGATCCAAGTGAGGTGGGGATGCACCATTAGGAAAATCAGTCATTGCTGACTTCTTGTCAACTGTTACTGTTGTACTTCAGTGATTTCTGTAAAAGTGCATCATCCAGCAGCTATAAATTTAGTGCCATTTTAAAGTAACAAATGAAACTAGCAGCCTGATGTTAGACTGCTAACAAGTTGCATCTTTTCTTGTGCTTGACTGATGTCTGTTTCTGTGGATTTTAGGCAGATATAATGCACCTGACTGATTCTGCAGTTCATCAGCAGTTGTTTCTGGATGTGCTAAATGGCACCAGAGTTTTGGTAGGTGGCACTTCCTGTCAATTCTTTAATTTCCCAATTGCTCATCTTCTCTGTACCATGAGGAATTCTACTTCTGCAGCCGCTTGCAGAACTGTGGGGTTATTTTAGATCTTGTGAAATTGGGCTCAAACAAAGGCTCTGAATTGACGGGGTTCTTGTAGATCTTATAAATTACACATTTTTTATTTGGGCCATTCTTGTCATCACTGAATGACCCTGTAAAGGGCCCTGACTGCTTCGTTCAATGCTGGTAGCTGCTGAAGAACAAACCTGGTCATTTGGTGGTGGTGCTTGGGCTGAGGATTTCTGAAGCATTCTTACATGTGACTACTGTGACTGTAACTCTTGTATTTCTTCTTAGCTCCTAGTTCCCATGTCAGTATCCTGTCTGCAGCTGGGGTCTATGCTGTGTACCCTTCTTCTGATCCTGCTCAAACAGTGGAAGAGGTAGGTATTTTGTTTCTATAGTTATTTGTCACTGATGTTTAAGTGTTTTGCTCTGAAGGGATTGCTTTGGTGACTGTGGAGGAAACATAGAATTCTCTTGGGATGGCTCATGTCTGTGGGTTGTTGCTGAAATCTCTTGTAGCAACACATTTATGGTTTGGCTTTTGTTTGCTGGTGAAAAGTATCTCAAAAAAGCCTTTTAGATAGTCCTGCATTCTCACTGTGCTGTGGAATGCCTTTAGTGAGATTCAGATGGTGACTTAAACTTGGAAGAACTGCCTTTATTTGCGTGGATCATGTAAGTTATGATCCACACAGCTCATTCAAGTGATAAATGTACTGAGGGATCTTATCTGAAGAGCTCTCCCTTTTTGTTGTCAGCGAGCTGGGATGTGTGGATAAAATCATAAACTCCTTGGCGCAGATTCTGGAGGGGGTGCTCCAGGCAGATCAGCAGATGATGGAGAAAACCAAAGCCAAAGTGTTCTCAGCTCTTATCACTGTTCTGCAAATGAAGGAGATGAAAGGTGAGGTGGTGTGTGTATAAGTGTCAAGACTAGGGCTGGCAGGGCTGAATACACTCTAACACTGTAGTGTTTCTACAATGTTAGTAGTTGTAAAGGATGCTGGATATAGTCACCAACCTGCGGGACTTCCCTGCTTTTTACTTGCTTGTTATAACTTATTTTAGCAAGGGATAAGGTTTATAATTCAAAACCATGCAAAGGTAACTGTGGTGCTGAGAATGTATCAGTTCACCTTCCTGTGTATTCCTCGACCTGTATTCCTGATTGGGGCCTGCAAGCACAGATGTTTTAGATAGTGAAGAGAAAGTGGAGGGTTGGGTTCCTTCCAAATGTTTTTCTTTGTTGAATTTGAGTTTCCAGTCGTGCTGGTAAAAGGTGGTGCAATTTATTATAATGGTTTTGATAAGAATGTGGTATTTATATGGACTCAATGGGTATACACTGCATGCAATCTGCATGGGCCAGTATCAGCAATCTCGAGAAGTGGGTAGGAAATACTGTAGCGATGAGTTATGGAGTATTCTGTCCATGGTAGTGCTTGATTTGTGCTTTGAGATGTCATGAGTTTATATGACTTCTTGATGAAACCACATGTTCTTGTTAGCCAGATGAGCATCTAACCCCTTAGTACATACTCCTAAACTTAATTATTTAACTTAGTCACAGCTCCTCACATTCGGTTTTGTAGGTTTGGAAGTGAAAACAGGATAAATAGTAACTAAATGTGGCCTGGTGATGTTACTAGTTAAACTGGAGCCCTGAGTACCAGGATTGTGTGTTAACTGTGGTCTGTTCTCTGTGTGTCACAGTGAACGAGATCCCACAGTACTCCCAGCTGGTGCTGAGTGTGTGTGAAACACTCCAAGATGAGGTCATTGCGCTCTTCGATCAGACTCGACACAGCCTGACCTTGGGAGATGCCACAGATGACAAGGACAGCATGGAAACAGATGACTCATCTCGAGTTAAACACAAAGACCAGCGAGATGGGGTAAAGGAGCTTTCAGCTGCTTTGCAGTCGTGTTTCTTCTCTCTAGACAAAAGCTTCACGTTTGGAGTAACTTTCCCTTGCAGCCTGCTGCCTGTGAGGGATATCAGGTCCCTTAACTTATGATTCTGAATATGGTTAAACTTTAAGTTGTGTTAGTAAATGCTTTCAAGATTTTCGTGGTACCCATTTCAATCCTATACCTCCTTCTCCTTTGCTTGTCACAGCAGGTGTGTGTTCTGGGTCTGCATCTGGCTAAAGAGCTCTGTGAGGTTGATGAAGATGGAGATTACTGGCTGCAGATTACTAGGAAAGTCCCGGTGCTTCCCACTATCTTTGCCGCATTGGAGATTAGCCTGAGAGTTAAACAAAACCTGCACTTCACAGAGGCCTCATTACATTTACTGCTGGCCTTAGCAAGGACTCAACAGGTGAGAGATTGCAGTGAAAATGAGGGCATATAGCCATACATTTTTAATAGGAATCGTATAGTTCCTTCTTCTGTTTGCGATTCAGCTGAATAATAATGTGTAGATAAAGGGGTTTTTTTACAAGCTGCAAGCAGTAGGTCTCTATGTGTGTCTGCTTAGTTAGCTTTGTTCTTGGTAATGGGATGTCCTGGATGGAAGACTTGTAATTTAGAGCAGGAGCTTCCACTGAGTATATTCTTCACAATGCAAATTATCCCCCTCTGGTTAAAGCAGCATTAAGTATTGGAACCTGCTTTCTCATTAGTTGCAATAGTTTTATTTTTCTGTTATAAATTCAGCTTTAGGTAAAAGGCAGGGCATTCCAGAGCCAGCTCTATTCAAAGATTATGAATGTACCAAACTGAGTGATATGGAAATGGAATTCACAGTGCAGTTATGCAGGTTACTGGAAGAACAGCATTGCTTTTCTGGAAACTGAATTGTTATCAACATAGAAGCGTGTGTAGATGGAGGTTCTCTGCAAGGGTGGTGACACTGCTGGAGACAGAAACATCTAATGCAAAATAAGTCTCTTTAGTCTCAGAGAGCAGATACGGGCACATTTTAAGAGTGGCTGGTTCTGTGCCTTGCAGGGAGCAGCAGCTGTGGCTGGAGCTGGTGTCACACAGAGTGTCTGCCTGCCCCTGCTTAGCGTGTACCAGCTCAGCACTAATGGAGCCATTCAGGTGGGTGCTCTGTCCTTTTGTGTGGGGATGTGGCAGGAGAGCTTGCCGTGCCCTGCCTTGCTGGTGGTTAGAGCAGCCTCCCCTAGACACTGGAGACTGCTAAGGTGGTGTGGAGGGTGTGTGGCAAGTGCCACCCTGGGCAGGAGTGTAAGGAATCTGTCTTTGTGCTCTGTTCAGACCTCTGCTTCATCACGCAAGTCTCTGGATGCCCCGTCCTGGCCTGGGGTCTATCGTCTGTCCATGTCACTGATGGAGCGCCTCCTTAAAACACTCAGATACAACTTCCTGACGGAAGCACTGGACTTTGTTGGTGTCCATCAAGAGAGGATTCTTCAGGTACATCACGTCCTTCCTCTGTGATGGTTCATTTGGCTTCTGTGTTGCAACAGCAGTGGGAACGTGTCAGAAAGTGCAGAAGCATTGAAAAGAGGCTCCTGCCTCAGGAAGTTTTATAGTGGAAATAGTTCAGTAGTGGGAGGAGGATCCAGGCCATGCGGTCAGGCAGGGGTGATTGTCATGGTACTTGTGAGACCTGGGCAGTCGCCATCTGCTCATGCTGTTGAGATGAGCTCCTGGGGTTATAACTTTGCTACAGGTGTTTAATGGGCCTGCTCAACACAGTAACAGACACGGGAGTTTGATGGGAACTCACCTTGTGTCTGGCTGGTCTGGAGAGAAAAGAATGGGAGCTGTTCTTGGAGGTAGCTTCAGCTCAGCCTTGCTCAGATAATGAGAATGCTGTGGTCAAGGTTCAGTCACCCTTTGAGTCAGCAAATAGTGAGTTGTGTCAGTGCAGATGTGCTGAAGAGTCCTGTTTATAGGTGTGCTCCCTAGGGAAGCAGCTCTCTCCTCATTTCACAAAGTGTGAAGTGCATCAACCTCTAAGAATATAAAGCTCTCTGATTCTGATCCATGGGCTGTGCAGCCACTTTCATGAATGCATTCTCTGTCCCTGAGGGCAGATCCTCTGCATCTACAGCTTTTTCTTCTAGAGGAAGGAATGGGAGTTCTGTGATTTAACTCTCATTGCCCTCATTTCCTTCTCTCTCCTCTTCAGTGCCTCACTGCAGTGCGGACAGTGCAGAGCTTGGCCTGCCTAGAAGAGGCAGATCACACTGTTGGCTTCATTCTTCAGCTCTCAAATTTCACAAAGGAATGGCATTTCCACCTGCCACAGCTTATGAAGGACATGCAGGTAGGAATGAGGATACTGCTGTAGATCATACATTGCCTTGGGGTGCAGGGATTTGGGTGTGTTAAGAGAAAATGGTCCTTTATCACCTTTTTGTTACTGGTCTTAACAGGAACTTTTGCTGAGGTTATTTAGATGTCTGTTCTGTCAGTACCTTGTCTGAATTGAGTGAGGAAAGACAACTGTGGGGGCCAGAAAAATGATAGCTTGGGGAATTCAATAGCTTACTCTCAGCTCTCAGTATCAGGAAATCAAGATGCTGCATTGATCCTTTATGATCATAGTGTTCTGTTTAAGTAGATTTTCTAGCTTCCATCAATGGCAGTGAGGAAATGGGCTTTGGGCTTTTATGAGCTTTCTCCCTTATTTATTCCAGGTGAATCTGTGTTACCTGTGCCAAGCCTGTACCTCCCTCCTGCACAGCCGCAAAATGCTTCAGCACTACCTGCAGGTGAGGATGGGGACCATGAACCAAACTGTACATCAGGAGTGTTGCATCCTCATGCTCCTGGTTAAAAGGCAAATACTATTCAGTATCCAGGCTCTTAGATATTGAATTGACTCAGTAATCCCAGTGGTGATTATTGACAGTCATCAGTAGTGAGGATTTGCATTTCTCACGTGCAAAGAGCAGTGTGGACTTGAAAAACACTGGACTGTGTAAAACCAGTCCTGAAGAAACAGCAGCCAGTGTTTGAATGGTGCTGTTATCATTTTAGAGCTGCCTACACTGCAGCAAGAAGGGTGCATTGCTGTAGTACTCTGTAGTGCCATTAATTAAGCTACTGTTGAGCTGGCGTCCTTGATCTGATTTAATTTGTTCAAGAGAAAGAGCTCTTATTCTTGGGGAATCCTTAGATTCACGGGGTGGAGAGGATGCATTGCTACTCATAATGTGTTATTTTCAGCATTCCTGAAATTGCTGTGTTGATTAGAAATGCTTTTTCCAGGACATGGAATCTGAATAACCTCTGCAGCTGCCTCCCTGCAATGCAGAGCCTCTGCCAGTGCACACTGAGTGTAGATCTTTGTGCTTTCAGCAAGTGACAGAACTTTGAGTGCCTTATTTCCACACTGCTTTTGTTCACAGCACTTTTTACCCCTCAAAGTATTCATCTTAGTGCAAACCAATCATTTTTGTAGTCAAGATTTTAAAGACTTTGGGGTTTTTTTTCTCTCCACAGACAAAAAATGGTGATTCCCTTCCAGCAAGTGTGACCCCACGAGTGCAGCGAAACCCCCAAGCTCCCTCCAAACACCCGAGCCCTGAGTCAGAGGCAGCAGAGCAGAAAGCACTGCTTACAGTGCAGTACAGCCTCTTGAAGATCCTCAGCAAGTCTCTTGCTGCCCTGCGCCATTTCACCCCTGATGTCTGCCAGATCCTCCTTGATCAGGTAGGGAAGGAGCAGAGGAGCTGTTCCCTGAAGAGAGGAGTTTCCAGCAATTCAGGTGATGTTCTGGATGTGTGTAGTGAGGCACAGCCTGTCCTGCTTGGGAGAATGAGCCCAGCAGACATCCATCTGTTCTGCTGCACGAAGCAGGACACAAGGTGTTTTCCTGAGGAATCAGGCACTGATCAGTGTGGAAGGAAGGCTTGGCTGAGTTTTTGTGTGATCTGCACGACGCTGTGTTTGTGTGACCTTGCAGGCTGATAACCAGGCTAATAACTTGTACCCTCAGTGTGCCACTCAGAAGAGACGTCCTCCTGTTACCCTCCTGGGTCAGTGTGACCCAGTGCCTGCTCTCCAAGTTGAGAAAAGGAAGGTTTAAGCCTTGATTCTGTTTGCTAACAGGCAGTTAACTTCCTTTTCCTGTGCTTGTAGGCACATATGCCTGGTGTTTGGAAACAATCTGGAAACAGTCATTACTGTATGGCTTGGGACCTGGAAAAGGTTCATCTGTGTGAGGAGAGCTGTACAGTCTGACTGTTCACTGCTGTACAACACACGCTGCTGCTCTTCACCTGTATATCTGAGATCTGGGAAATGATCTCAGTGCTGCTAGTTCTCCATACAAAAAGCAGGATGCAGGGACTGGGTATCCCTGTTACCACGACAATACCATGACAAGAGCATACTCATGACCTCAAAGGTCACTCCCTCCTCTTTCCTTTCTCCACAGTCACTGGACCTTGCTGAGTACAACGTGCTCTTCGTTTTGAGTTTCACCACACCAGCCTTTGATTCCGATGTTGCACCTTCCTTTGGGACCCTCCTTGCCACAGTCAATGTGGCCCTTAACATGCTGGGAGAGGTACTGGCCATTTCTCTGTCTAGAGAGCACAGCAGTTGCAGTGATCTCAGAGTGCTCATTGAGCCTTGATGAGTAGGAGTATTCCTTCTTTCGTACCTCCTGTTTCTAACACCTGTCTTCTTTTCCCTCCAAGCTGGATAAGAAGAAGGAACCTTTCCCTCAGGCTGCAGGGCTGAATATGCAAGAGGGAACCAAAACCCTCAAGTAAGTTTTTAGCTCTTTGATTTAGTTGTGGCCAAGAAATAAAACTTAATGCTCCTCAGGTCAGAACTGAGGTTTAGAGGCATCTGTGTAGCTTCAGAGCTTCCCACTCTGAACCCAAGGAGTTTAGATAGCCCATCAGAAGCTCCCCGAAGCAAGTAGGATATTTTGGGGGGAGGGTATGTGAAGCCACACATCCCATCCTAAGTCAGCCACTGAACATGCAGATAAAGAGTTGGTTGATGCTCATTTACCAGCAGTTTTTAGTCAGCCTTCCCTGATGGCCGGTGTTTGAGAGGAATGAACAGGAACTGTTCCCTCGTGTGTACCCAGCCTATGAAGACTTAAGAGTATTTGACCACGCAACCAGAGTGTGCTGACGTTTTGGGCTCCTGCTCATGTGTTTCTTTGCACAGGTCTCTGCTCATGTTTACAATGGAGAACTGTTTCTACCTGCTCATCTCCCAGGCTGTTCGCTACTTGAGAGACCCAGCGGTGCATCCCCGTGATAAGCAGCGCATGAAACAGGAGCTCAGCTCTGAGCTGGTGAGCGCAGCTTGGACCCTCCTTACTCCCTGTTCAGTGTCCATGGGGTCGGTGGGAGCAGGTTGTTTGTCTTTGGCTGCCCATTTAATGGCTTGGGGCATCCTGGGGAGGGAAGGGGGCCTGTGTCTGATAGAGGCTCATTTGTTCTGTGCTTCTGCTTTCAGAGTACTCTGCTCTCCAGCCTGTCCCGTTACTTCCGCCGGGGTGGTCCCTCTTCCCCCGCCAGTGGGGTCCTGCCCTCTCCCCAAGGGAAATCCTCCTCCAAGCTCTGTCCCGAAGGGCAGGAGCCTTTGATTCAGCTCGTGCAGGCCTTCGTCCGGCACGTGCAGAGATAGATGCGATCCTGCCCCCGCCTCCCTCATCAGGACTTGCAGCAGAACGATTCACATCCACCATCTGCACCTTTGGCAGAGAGCTCGTAACAAGGACTGGGTGAGGGAGGGAGGCCTGGTGTGGGCAGGGCTGGAAACAGAGCTGGAACATCAGCAGCGAGATCCCATTGAACTCTTGCGACCCAGCAGCAGAGTGAATGTAAGGAAAGCCAAGAGCTTTGGGGGTCAGGATGTGCGCAGCCTGCCCGCTCCAGCTGCTGAGCTGGGGGCAAGGGCTGAGCAGTCAAAACCTTTATTTTTATAGCTTGTATCTCAGCTGGGAAGGTTGGGGCTGGATGGGGAGAGGAGGCCAACTCTGCTGGGCATTAACTCTGCTCTTAACACAAGGTGCGGTCTGCTTCTCCCAGCCAGAGCCCAGCTGAGGCACAGCCAAGGGATCAGCCAGCAATTCAGAGACCATCTTTCTACTGCTATTTTTGTACTGAATGGTTCCAGGCAGGATGGTGTATGTGTGCTCACGCCTTCCCTTCCCCCTGCAGGCTGTGTTGTGTGTGTTTCTGAAGAGCAAGGCCTCACTCAAAGTTTTTAAGGCACAATTCCATTGTTGCAGTCTTGCAGTTTTTTGTAACTGTGCCCTATTTATACTGATATTAAAACGTTTATAGACAGCAGCTGGATTCATGGCTTTCAGTTGGACCAATTCTGCATCTTCTGTGTAGCAGTTCTGCTGGGCTGAAGTCCCAGCTAACGGTGGGCTGAGCTGTGGCTTGGAAGCGACAATCTAGGTACCTCTTGAAGCCATTTATAATCAAAGGTTGATTCCCTTGGCTTTCCCATACCCATTCCCTTCTCTTACTCTCATGTTGGGGAGGTTTTAAATGAGCACCACTAGAAGATACTCCTCCTGCACACAGTGGGGTAGCCCATGCACACAGATTACTCCATGGTCAGGTCCAAAGTGCTGCTGTGCCTGTTGCAGCAGCAGGGGAAGGCACCAGTTCAGGCTAGAAGACTGTCCACAGTGGAGTTGAATCGTCCTGTTGTAGCTCTCAATAGATAACAAACTCTTCAAGGTTCTAAGGCTCAACATGTGATGGAGGCAGTAATAGGAGGTCAGTGATTATTGCTTAAAATAAAGCCTGAAAACTAGACAGGCTTTTCTAAGGTAAGAAATCCCATTTCCATGTAGCTGTGAGCCGGTGACCTACCAGCTCTCTCCTAAAGAGACACTCAATTGCTTCAGAACCTTTTAATCTCAGTGGTTTTAAGAGACTGGAGGAAGCAAATGAGCGTATTTTGCTTTGAGTTTGGTATCTGTTGTGAGCTAACGTGATGGCAGTGTTCCGGTACCTGTGTTTGATCTGCTTTCACTTGCCCTGCAGGCTTTGAACAGGTTTGAACGAGGTGGCTGGAGCAAAGTGGTCTTAAAGTAGGAGAGGGGTTTGATTATCTTCCAACACCTGCAGGGCCAGTGAGGGAAGTGGTGCTACAGAGCTAAGCCTGATGGGGTCCAGGTGGGGTTGGCTGTAACCTAGAGCACACTGTGCCACAGGGGAGCTCCCCGTGTGAACGTGGAGGTTTGAAGGTGAAGAACAGGGCAGAGGAGGTGGCAAACTGGTGCCATGGGGCTATGGGGAGTGGAAGTAAAGCTGGAATCCAGGACACGTAAGCAACTTCAGTGTTGCTTAGGGCTGTTACAGCTGTGGTAGGCATCTTCCCTTCTGTTGCAGCTTTTGAAGTTAAGAGTGTGCTGATCTCTGTTAGTGTGCAGCAAGAACAGAATGAGTTTAGGGAGAAGTGCTACGTTCTTTTAGCTACTTCCTTGTGCACTGGAGTGAGAGTTTAAGGCAGGAGTCCTTGGTGCCAGCTGACAAAGAGCAGTGGATGCTGTTGGTTCCAGCTGTGGTTTAGAGCTGTAGCTTCACTTCAGACAGCAGCAGTTCAGCCCTGAGTTGCACCTTTACTGCCCCGCAGCCACAGAGGGGCATGGAACAGCCCTTGGCCACGGGCAGCTCACCCTGCACTGCAGTGAGCAGCACAAGGGTGTAAGCTTGCTGTAGAGAGCCAGTTAGGAGCAGAACAGATGAGCTCTTTGCTAATGGAGAGGTAAGGGAGTGCTGGTGCCAGGAGCAGCATTCCCGCTGGCTGTTCCGAGGGAAGATACCATTTCCTGCATCATTGAGCAGATGCTGGTTGTAACCATTCCTCCTCTTTAACAACCCAAGGAGATGAGTAACAGGGAAAGGGGGATGTCATTGGCCTAAGGGAAGGGCACAGACACTGGAAGCTGGAATGGGAACAGGCAGGGGTAGAGCTCTAAAAGGGCAGAACTGTGGCAGCTGTAATCAGGGCAATTGTAAAACTAACAAAGTTGTGCAAACGTAAATGAACCTTCCTTCCATTTGTGCTTACCTGGAAAGCCTGAACACCATTGCTGCACTGCAGAGCCCTTCAGCAGTGGCTTTCCCCAGGAGTTCTTTCCAAGCTGGGTGCTAGGGACAAGGCTTTAGGATTTTTGAGCTCGTTTCCATAGCACCAACAAAGCCTGTTAGATCTAGAACAGCATTCCCAGTCTCACAGCACATGAAGCCGTGCCGCTGCTCTGGTTTTGCTTCAGGTTAAGGAGGAGCCGTTGCTCCTGAGCGTGCAGAACAACGGAGCTGCGTCACCTGGGAAGGGAACTACAAGACATGAACGATGCTGAGGCACGTGGGGAGAGTACAGGAAGGGTGAGCAGCTCCCAAGGCTGGGGTAGCAGAAGGCACTGCTCCCACCCTTGCATCCCTTGCCTGGAGAGCAGGGCCAGGCCTGACCCCGCAGCAGACACTGAGGCAGGAGCTCAGGCAGGTTGTTTATTGGCAAATAAGTGCTGAAACCCGTGAGCACCCCCCCAAGAGGTGCTCAGTGCCCTGTTACATCAGAGTGGTCACGATACCATTGGGGAAAGTGCAAAAGTCAATAAACAAGCAAAGTGAGTTCTGTCACACCGAGGGGAGGGCTGTGAACAGAGCGCTTGGTGCAAGTGAGATTCTCTTCCATCCAGCTTGAGTGGAAAACCAGATACACAGCAGCAGGAGTCCTGTAGGTGAGCTCTAAGCTCAAAGGCTCATTATAGGATTAAAAGGCATACACACCTGAGCACTCCCTTGGAGCTAAACCACCACGGGCAGCCTGGCTTGGTTACTGCGTGTATGGCCAAGAGTAGCTCGTGGTTGGAGAGAACAGCAAGTGGGACTGTCCCTTTCTGTCCTAGGATGCACCAAGTCTGTTCACTGCTGCGATGGGAGGGAAAGCGTTACTGAAACCAGTGATCCAGAGGGAAATAAAGTCAGGCTGAAACATGCCTGCACCAGATGCACTGAAAGAAAAGCCTGGACAATCATCACAGGGAGCAAAGCTTGTAAAAAGGCTTGTAAACTCTTTGCAATCCGTGAGCAGTTTCTCAGAGGAAATGCAAGCAAGATGCATGGTCCCTTGCACTGGGGTTTGGTGTCTGACATACAGGCCCTATGTTATTAGGTTGGTCTTACAAAGAAACTCCCAGCTTCAGTGGGAAGCTTCAGATGGAAGCCATCAGGCACGACAACAGTAAGCACAGCTCTTGGAGAGCCTCGTGAACCTGTTCTCCCACTCATGAGCAAGGTGGATGGGTTTAATGGGCTCTTAAATTCAGCTTCCTTGCCTTAAGAGCTAGAACCATCGGGGGGGTGGTGTGGGACACTTCCCACTGGAATGCTTGATGGTTTGACTTGGGGACTTCTACTGCTGAAGAGGGAGGACAGGAGGGGCAGACAGGCACTAACCCACACCAGGCACAAGGGAAGTGTAACTTAAACTTCATGAGCTGAGGGGTACAGCTTGCTCGCCCTGGGAAAGCCGCTATGATAAATGACACTGGGGTAGGGCAGGAAAAGAAACAAGTGATCAAGGAATCTTGCACCATCAAGACTAACCCCAAAGCAGCTGCACTGGTAGTGACTGAATCCAGTCCTGGGTGCCACCAGCCCCTTCCCAAAACCTTACTGTAACAGTTCTACCACTCCTTTCCCACAATTCCCATACTAGCAATGGAGCATCGACCCTGAAGAGAGCAATGGTCTCAGATGAAGAAGTCCGCATTAGGAGCGCCAGGAGATGAGGGGTGCATTCTGCTTGTACATTCTTCTTCCTGGAAACATTTAACTTAACAGTTCCAAGTAAGTGACAGGAACTTTCCCTTTCTGGTTCCCTCTTTCCCCTATGAGCCAGTCTGGATCCATGCCTGGCAGGCTGTACACAGTGATCATCTGGGGAGAGAAGACAGCGTTAGACAGGACCTGACCCTGCTGAGAGACCTGAGTTCAGCCAGGTGGATGCTGAAGAACAGTAATTCCTGCAGCTCATTCAGCAGGCACCAGTGCCCCTTCCCTGGAGCTATTGGCAGCTCTCAGGTAAGGAAGCTGCATTTGAGGGTGACAGTGAAGATACTAAGTGTTGGGGTAATTGGTTAGCTGGCTGCAGCTGGACTCCAATAGGAATAAAGGAGTTGTTGAGGTGATGTTCTTTGATAGCAGACAGTCGTGAGCACAAGGTCACTGCAACTCAGTGGATTGAGACTATCAAGACTATTAATAGTCCCACAAAATGGTGCTTAGGGCAGGAAAAGTAACCAAGACCATGCTGAGCACACAAGGGGCTGTTAAACAGTTACAGCAACGCTGAACCCAAAGGGAAGTTACCAACCTCATCTGCAAGGAGCGCCAGCTCGGTGCTGTCGGCTGCTTCATAGTCATAGAGGACTCTGGCTTTCCGTGTGCCGCTGGCCGGAGGCTTGACTTCATTTGGGTTCAGCACCCCCTCTGCCACGGCACTGGGCACCCCGACAATGGTGGGCACAACGGGGATGGTAGGCACAGCAGGGAGGGTGGCAGCAGCAGCAGCCGGAGGAGAGGCAGCGGCTGCAGGAGAGGTGGATTCTGCGTTGCCTACGAACGTGCCTGAAAACCTTAGGAGAAGAAGAGAGTTCAGTGAGGCTCCAGGATGAGGAGCCAAGAGCGAGCTGCTTTCGGTGGTTACAGTGCAGAGATGATGCTCAAGAGCTCCACCCAACACCAGCAGTGCATCTGTGCTGCCCTTCGAGTGGGGAAATGCACTTCTCAGGTGCTGAGGCCATGCAACAGATAATCATAGAACCATAGAATAGTTTGGGCTGGAAAGGACCTTAAGATCATCCAGTTCCAACCCCCTTGCCACGGGCAAGGGCACCTTGCACTAAACCATGCCACCCAAGGCTTTGTCCAACCTGGTCTAATGTATTTGCTTATGGTGATGCCAGTGTCCTCTTACAGGACTGGCACCCAACTTGCAGAGTATGAGACTGAAGCCTGGCACTAAAGCAAGGTCTGGGCTCTGTGGCTATTTTAGTGGGTCCATGGTGCTGTGTCCTTGCCCTGCTCTCACATGCTCTGTGTTATCTGTTTAGTCTGCTTATCCTTCAGGAAAGGGACAGTCACTGTTGCTGTTAAACTGGATGCCACAGCTGGAGGCTCCCAGGTTTTCTGGGCTCTCTATAGAGAGTCAGTGACGGAGCTCAGTCTCATTGATCTCATTTACCCACTCTGCACTAAGGGAATGCAGCTCTGGCCTTTGCAAGAAGGTGAAGGCTGAGGTGAGGTGGAGAGCTCTTAGAGGTCGTTGTGTGCAACATCTTACTTACATTTCTCCTTTGAAGCTGCCAGCATGGAAAAGAATGGAACAGGAGTAGTGAGTGACCACACAGAGGCAACAACACTCCCTCCTGGGTCAGGCTGATGAGACAGGTAAGAGACAAAACATCCCTGCTGTGCCCATGGGATGTGCAGCCAGCAGCACAGACCTGGCTCCTGCTGCAGCTGAGCATGCTCAGGCTTGCTGCTTGGCAACAGGAATCTGCTCCCAGGTGATCTAACTAATTTAGAAGGATGTTCAAACCCTCATGGCCACCAGGAGAGATGAATGTACAACCCCCAGATGAATCCAATGGCGAAGTCTGCTCTAGATGCAGTACTGCCAGGACTGGCCTCCAGTCTGTGTGCTCAGAGGCTCTGGGAGAGCTTGGAGCGAGTTTATAACTTCTGTGACGTGAGATGGGGAAGGAGGCCAGAGCTGGGGGTAACCCTCAGAGAAGTAAGAGCCATTTCTTGTCTCACCTGCCCAGCTGCTTCTGCAGGTCCAGCATGTACTGGTAGCACTGAGCATAGTAGTTGGTCTGAGACTCCACAAACTCATGGAGACAGCGAAGATGATTCACCTGGAGGGAGAAGGAATTTGGGCTGTGAGGCTGGTTGCCAGGCACAGGACCTCCTCCTGCAGCTCCCACCTACCCCCAAGGGAAGCAGACTCGTGCAGGCCACTGTTTAAAAGAGTGACTTGGTTTGCTTCAATACACTCATCTGTTAAGCTTGGGAATGTTGCATAGGCACGGGGGTGATCTCGGAGAGGAGGCTGCTCTTGGCACTCCAGCCATGTCCCTGTGTCTAACTCACAGCTCGAGGGACAGAACAACAAGGTTTTTCTGGCTTGGAAGCATTTTGAGGCCCGCAGAACTGCAGACACCACAGAGGCACTGCCTGTGCCTGCTTCATTGGGTTTCTAGTTCGAGCATTCCAGCTCTTATGAGGAGGTAGCATCCAAACTTAGGGCTTCTTCTACCTCTGCTCCCAGTGCAGGGCTCCAGGATCCTCTTGGCACCCTTCTAGAAAGGAGCCAAGAGTCCCTGTAGTCCCCATTACCCCCCAGTTACTCACGTGTGTGCTGCTGATCCCCTCCAGCAGCAGCCGTGTCACCTCTGCCTGACGATCAAACTCGGTCTGTGTGAGCCTCAGCTCGTGCTCTGCCTGCAAAACAGGACACGGTGCTCAAGACAGCACAAGGCAAGGGCCCTGTTGTGCCTCTTCCAGAGGGGAACAGCCACCTCCTCCTTCTCCAACCCCCCTTTGCACTGAGACGAGTGTGCTGCTGGCTCAGCAGGGCCCACCCGCACCCCTGACATGACCTGGGTGAGGATCCCAGGGGCCTCTGGCTGTGCTTCGACTTGATTCCTGCTTGATCCTGCATTGGATCAGTGCAGCTCAAGACAGATGCATCCAGGAAGCTCCTACTCCCACAAGAATAGAACATGAAGATGGAAGGGCTTTGTTGATGCTAAGGTATGTGGAAAGCCAGTCTCATGCCAGCACCTCTGCCTTTAAGCCCCTCTTTCTAAGCCTATGGGCACAGGAAGGTGCAGCTTTCGCTGGTATCCTCTTGAACACCACAGAGCAGAGGCTGAGCCCAGGGAGCATTTACCAGATTGCAATCTCTCTGCAATGGAGATGAACATCCCAATCCAACCTCTACCCAAGGCTCTTCTTTGAACCTAGTTACTTATTCTGAGCTAGGAGGAACTGAACAATGGTTAACAGGAGGCAGCTATGCAGCAGACATCGGGAATTCAAAGACACATTGATCCTGGAGACTGTACCAGACAGAACCTCTGTCCCCCATCACCAAACAGCATATTTACCCTCGGGCAGTTCTGCAGTGCCAGAACACCCAGGTGAAGCCTTGCAAAGAGAAGAGCTCCAGAAGTCCTGGAGCCATCAGGAGCTCTGATGCCTGCTCTCTCCTCCTGCTGCCGAGGGCAAGGGGTGACAAGCAGGCAGCGTTCTCTTTAGCGTGCATCGCTCCTTAACACCAAGTGACACAGGCCAGGTCCCCCTCAACCTGTGCAGTGACCCAAGCACAGAAGTGATGGTCACTCAGCCACAGCTTACTGGAAGAAGCAGCTAGCCTGGAATGGACCCCAGAGGGTTAATGCAGCCAGGCTGGTGCTCTCAGAGCAGCGGCCCCATCGCTGGGCACCCCAGAGGAGACCCAGCCTTCTCAGCAGGGCAAGCTGGAGGAGCTGCTGCTGCCCATTGCATCCCTCCTCTGTCAGCAGCACTACCAGTGTGCAGCCAAGCGAGAGCAAAGAAATGCTTTCACTGCTTTTTAATCAGATTTGTCTATTTTAAGCTACAACTGATCTATTTTCTTGTATCCTCTGTATGAAAGGGATTATTTAAAGGAGAAGGGGGAATGTACCGGGGAATGCCAGGGCAATACCAGTGCAATACCAGTGCAATGCCTTCCTAAGCACCAAGAGATTCCTGACTTCAGTGGCAGCACAGCTATCTGAAACTTGTGTCAGGCAGACCCAGCTCCATTTGGCACTGCCCGGATGTGACCCTCTCCCTGCCAGCTCGGACCAGTTGCAGGACATAAGTTTCCTGTAAAGCCAGCAGTGGTCTGTGGTCTGTGGCCAGGGAGGTCACAGCCTTGTGCTTCTCCAAGCAAGACATGGAGAACATTGAAGCTTACTGACATTGGTCTATCCAACCAGGACAGAGGAACAGAGCCTGCATGCTTAGAGCTGACTGCAGTCAGCCTGTTTGTTCGAGGGACTGAAGGATTTCAAGTACAGATGAGCTGGGGTTGCTGTCATGCACAGCATGCAGGAACGTGCCATCTACCACCTCACAGCTCAGGCTTCAGGCTATCATCAGCTGGGGGTGTTTGAGGTATGAAAGGCAATGGGATCCCAGAAAGCGTCTCTGGAAGCTCCATACCATGCTGGAGCTGCACACAGAGCTCACCCTGGTCTCCAGGTCACTAGCAGCCCTCCATCCATCTTCATGGACAAGTCTCACTGCCCCTGCAGAGCCCAGAACACAAGAGCTGGGACTCTGCCCCCATGGATCCGCTCAGAAGGGTAAGCACAGCTCATCCAGGCAGAAACAACCCCTGACAGGCTCCAAACCTCCCCCCTGCCCTCCTGACAGAACTGCTCCCTTTGGCAGCTGGGGCTGCTCATGGGAACCCTCTGTCCTTGCTTCAGCTCTGCTCAGAGCTCCTGCTCGGACCCCAGAACAAGCAGGCAAGGGGCTACTAGAGGCTAATGCATGGCACATGCAAAACTGGAGCAGGCAAGGCCTTTGCCACCAGAGCAGAGCTGAATCACAGCACAGCACATCACCTCTGCTCTGTGACACCAGTGCAGGGTCCTCAGAGCTGCCTTTTCTCACACACAGACACACACCCAGGTTGCCTCTCACACTGGGTACAGCCACCAGCCCACAGGGCAGGCTCTTCCCAAGTCACTGCTGCACTGAACCATATGGCTGCAGGACCAGGATGGGGCTGATGACAGGAACATCCCACTGCTCCTCCCCTGCCTGCAAGCAGGGAAGGAGCCCACAGCACCCCCACCCCTGAACACCAGCATCACCCCCAGAAGCTTTGAGCACAGGTTCAGCCGGGTACTTACTTTTTCCACCTCGTCGCTCCAAAGCTGTAGGGGCCACAGAGCAACAGGAAAGGAGATCAGTGTTGGAGACGTCGGGAAGCACTCGGCATTAACACCAATGGGGAAGGATGCTCCGTGGACACAGGAGGCCAACTCCAGGACAAGCTCACCCTTCACCCAGCAGCAGCTGCCACATTGATGCCCCTTCCCCCCACTCCTGCATCCCTGAGCTCAGTTTTATGATGGGGGAGCAAGTCCACACCACCAGAGCCAGTGCACGATGCTCCCTGCCAGGGCTGTTACAGCAGCTGCTCTCAGAGGGCTCCAGGAGGAACAAGCAGCAGAGCCCTCTGAAGAGGCTGCAGGGGTTGGTGTTGAGAACAGACCTTCCTTTAGGATTGTGAGAGGCAAGTGAGCTGCTTGAGCCCACAGGTAGGGCCTGGGAGATGCCATGAGCTCAAGGCAGGCAGAGGCCAGTGTTCCTCACCCACTGATCCAGAGAGCTGAGGTTAATGGGACCATAATCCAGCCATGTCTGTCCTACCAACAGGCATGTTTAGGTATAGCGAGGAGAAAGCAGCAGCAGGATGCTGCCTTCGAGACAGGCACAACATCAAGCTACTCCCTCCTCCTCTCCTTACCCATGGGGGCACATCTGGGGCAGCACAACACTGCCAGCTGCTTGCTGGGATCTGGCTCCAGGACATGAGACAATTGATAACAAAAGTCACACACAGCAATGGGAAAGGGAGACAAGAGGTAGAAAAACACATTGATCCTTCCCAGAGGTCCTTGGCTTGGCCTTTCCTCGCAGACAACTACTCCCTCAGCTCTGGCAACACGAATCACTCTGGATCAACTGTGGGGCTGGGGGAGATGGCCTCTGAGGACCTCAGCTTCACCTCTGCACAACAGGGATGTCCACCACGGCACGGCTAAATTGCAGTGCAGGCACATGGGAGCCTTGTACTGGATGCTGTGGTGTCAGAGGGGGAACATGATCTGTGTAAACCCCAGGTGTCCCAGCTGAACCCTGTAGAGGTTTGTTCACCATCAGCTGCCTCAGGTGGGCTGTGGTAGCTCCAGGTGAGATGACTTCACCAGTCAATATAAGGAGGAGCTGCAGGAGCTGCCTGTGCTGGTGAAGCAGGAAGATGTTATGTCATGCCCCTCAGCTGTTCCATGGTATGTACCCTGAGTGGAATCTCCTCTTAGCAGAATTCTTTTGGCTGGTCCCCTTGAGATCCCAGGGTGCCTCTGTGGAGCACTCGGTGCTCAGAGGCTGTGTGTTTGCTCTGAGCCTTAGGAGGATGTTTTGTTACTGCAAAATGAGAGCTGGTTTAAATAGTGCCTGGGCAATCCCAGCCATGGGGACACCAACTCCTTCCCCTTCTCAGGCTAAGGGCTCTGGGATGCAGATGGTGGGGAGATCTCTGTAAGCAGGTCCTAGCTTGAAGTGCTGCTCTGGCACAAGGCCTCTGCAGGCACATCCTTGTGTTTTTGGAGCAAAGTTTACTATAGGGGCAATGAGAACCATTCATTTCAGCCACAGGTCTGCCTGCTTAGAGGCTGAGGATGGTACTGAGGCCATTTCAGAGCCATTTAATCCCTACAGTAGCCACTGAATTCGTAGCTAGATTTGTTTCTCTTCTATTGGTCTTGCTGTGTGATCTCCAGCCCTGCCCCTGTGCTGCTGTGCAAGCAGCTTTGCCCAGCTCTGTCCCTGGACTAAGGCATTGTGTGGCCCAAGAAGGCCAGGGAGCAGAAAAGGCCATGATCCTCATCCCTCTTCCTCCACCCCAGCTCAAGCCAGAGGAACCCTCTTTAAGGTACTCAGTGTGTTGTTCTTGGAATCATTCCTAGGAGCACAGCATATGGTAAGTGGCAGGGTCTGAGAGAAAGGGATATTGAGGCTCATGCTGCCCATGTAAACCTTACACAAAATCAAAAGGTCAGTGTGGGAGAGAGGAGAAATGGCTCCTCACCCTCCAACACATCCAAACAAGGGAGGTGCTTGTCTGCAGGTGGATCTAATTCCATCTAATCCCTCCTATTATGGAAGGGAAAGAAGCCAAAGCACCATGTTATCCAGCTCTCCAAAACCCAACAACATCACTTTAGAATCCCAATCAAAGCCTTGCAGAGGGCATATGGTCCAGGAGAGAGCTGACCTGTCTGCTCCTCTGAGACAAAGCTGTTACCTGGGCACAGGAAGCCATCCCTTCCTCCAGAGAGGAGCAGAGCTCAGCAGTAAGCTGAGCAGCAGCCACTGCTCTATAGTGCCAGTACACACAGAGACAAGCAGCACAAGGACTATGGCCTGGAAGAGAAGCAGAGCAACAGTATGAAGAGCTCCTACCTTCACAGTGCCTGACCCCTTGGGATGAGTGCTGGGATTAGAGAGCTGCTTGCACAGCAGTGCTGCCTGCATGGAGCTGGGGAGCAGCCTGGGCTCAGCACATGCTTGCTAACCAGAGATGCCAATTGTTATTCCAGGCTGGAGTTCAGATGGCACTTAAGCACCAACTGCAACCTCTGAAACAGACGGGATGGAAGCCACAAGGACCACAGCAGATTTCTCGGTGTGAGGCCTTGCTCTGCAACCATCAACCATGATGAAGGTCAGTGCTGGCTGCTCACCTAGAGCAATCCTGTCTCCTGGAGCCCTGCTCTAGCTGCCCTGTATCATCATTGCTGCCGTCAGAGCTTCTCTAGCAGAGCTCTGAAGGGGGACCACTGAACTAGGCACAGATGAGCCAGGGTAGACACCTATGGGCTAAGAACCCCCCCAGAAATCTACTTTTCCTGTTGTGTTACTGTACTTGGCATCTGCTCCCCAGAACAGCTTTGCAATACAGCAAGAGCAGAGCAGCTCGCAGTGTGGTGAGGATGAGATGTTCAGCTGAGCATCTGGGCGCTCTGCAAGATGCTGAGTCGTATTATGCAAATGCCTGCCTTCAGGTCTGCTTTAGAAAGCCTCTGGGAATGATCAGGATACCCTGGTCCAATCAGAGCTATTCAGAGGCAGGAAAACCCAGTTTCTCTCCTCCAGTCCTCCTGGAGATCAGTTTTAGTCCATTATTGTGCTGTCCTTGGAACAGACCTTTCCAAGGGGGAGGCCAGCACCACAGGCTCATTGCTAGTTGCTGTAGTAGATAAAATCTGAGCAATTACTACAGCATCACCAGTACCAGCTTCTTCCCAAGGAATTCTATCACCGGGCCTGTTACTATGGAAATAGTTTTCTAGCTACAGTGCAAAGCTATTTCTGATCCCAGCATCACTCTCCAAGAAGGTCAGGTCAGATCCCCCTGGGAACTAACACTGATGCTATCAGCTCAGACCTACCTCTTTCTTCAAATGGGAAGAGTTTCCCATTAACCAAACTCAACTTGTTTCCACAATGTTTTTGTTTGTAGAAGGCTTGGGCTATCCTTTTTTCCCCTATAGATCCTACTTCCCAGCCCTTCCACCCCCAGATTACTCTATGACCAGGCATCAGTGTTGTTATGAATGCTATTTAGGAAGCGAGATGATCAGTTTTCAACATTTTAAAAGGAGCAATGTGACATTGTGCAATGGGGAGCCATGAACACAGCACGGAAAGTCAATTGCTTGACCACAACCACTCAGTGCAACACAGTAGAGATGCAATGGGCTGTTCCCCCACCCCCAGAGCATCTGCCTGCAGAACAGCCACCAACAGACAGGCCTCAAGATGAAAGGAAAAAAATGACCTTTCTATGTAGAATAGGCAAGTCCAAACTGTCAACCGTGTTTCTGACACAATGGGGGGCAGAGAGATTCCTCCACCTTTGCTTCTCTTGACCAGACACAAAGCCTCCGAGTACTGATCAGGATGTCAAGCATGTACATTGCCTGTGTACAGCTGGAGCCACCCACAAAGGCTCACCTTTGAGTTTTTTCCTTTCAAGTTCTCTATTAGCAATAAAAAAGTCAGAATATCCCCACTAGAGACATAGGAAAGGATTGGCAGAGAAATTGGAAAGCAAACCAAGGAGCAAAAGTGCCAGGCCCTGACCACGCACCCCTCCGGGGGTGATGTGCATCCTTCAGGTGGAGTCAGAGGAAGCCTGGGCAGCCCATGTCACATTAAAATGTTGAAAACAGCAGAGCACTGGGTCTGATTTGTAAGTCAGGTGGAGAGAGGGGCAGGAAGAGGTTGGAGAGGCAACATCTATGGGGAGGCAATCTTACCGCTGAGGCGCTGGCGGAGAGAACGTAATTACGAGGTCTAGTCTCCTGAAAGTCAGGCACAGCCTAGTAGGGGAATAGAGTTTCATGTACAAGTCACAGGAGGCCACAGGAGTCACTCTGGCAATGGATGACAGAAGGGACCAGCATCTTTCACCTGTCTGTGCTGGGGGCTTAGTGTGAATTCTTATGGATGGAGGAGGGAGGTCTCCCAGCAGTCTGGGCAGTGGTGTGTGGGAGCCAGGCTTGTGCAAGAGGAGGTGGACTGGCTCATGTGGTCACTCAACCAGCAGGTATTTCTACTGTTAAAACCCTGCCTGCGCTTACAGCTATCTGCTTGTACAGCAGCCAGTCGGAGCAGACATGAGACAGCACAATCTCAGATGTGTTTCCCTTCCCTTGCAGCCAGCAGGCTGCTTGTGTCACGTTGGCTCCGTCCAGTGAGCAGGACCTTCCTTCCCCATGCTTCCCACTCACTGACCTAGAAGTGTCTCTATGCAGGGCCTTTTACTTAAGGTGAGCATGTTTACCAGCACCAGAACATCCTTTCCATAGCACCTATTAAACAAACATGTTGTTCTTACCCTCCCCAAGCCTCTGGGCATGTTTCCTCCTAATAGATCTGTTGTTTTCAGTAAGGGGCATGGCTTAGCCAAAGCAGATCTAGGCTAAAGCCTTGCTGTTGCCAAAGGTAGTGTGAGAGTTTTCATCTCAGAGGCCAGAAAACCTTCAAGCCACCTTCTGCATAGCTAAACCTCTGCCCTGGGGCAAGAACACTTAAGTACTCTGGAAGTTTTTCTCATTGGAAATGTAAGGGATCCAGTCCACTTGCACGCAGGTGTGGGCTCACTAACCAGCACATAACATGATCTTTATTCAGCTAAGCTAAAGCTAGGCCTCCTCCTAAGGTGGTATTTGGCTGTAGCATTACCCAAAAAGGTAAGCCAGTGAGCTAGCTTACATCAGGACCAGAACACTGGTTCTACAGATCAGGGTATCTTCCTTGGGCAGCCTTTACCTGCAGTGGTTGGGCTGCAAGACTGGCACACAATCCAGCTGTAACTCAGCTATGTTTTAATGCTCTCAGGCCCCACGTTTCCTCTCCCAGGTTAATCTCTTTGCAGCTCACCCACATCTACTTATACCCACTGACCCAGTTTGCTGGGCCCCAATGAGCTTGCTGGGATGAGTGAGCAGTGTGTGGCAGAGCACTCAGGCAGTCCCCTCAAGAAGAGAGCTTTTGTAAACCATCTAGAAGGTTTGGGGATGGCTGGAGGAAGGAATAAGGAGGATTACTATTACAAGTCAAACCTGAATACAGGGAGAAAAATGTACCAGTGAGATTTGAGGCCAGCACAGCAAGTAGGCTTGACTCCTCCCTGTGGGGAGAACAGATCTTTCACAGGAATAGCTTCTTAGGCTTTATCTTTTAAGGTTAAGAGCCATCTCCTCCCATTCCCTGGTCTCCAGGGAGTCCCACAACTAGTCACAGCACATGGGATGAAGGAGGCAAGCTGCTCTTGCACGCCTGTACATGGAGAAGTTGTATTTGCAAGCAGTGGTCAAAAGGGACCCACCTCCCTCCCCCTTTCACTCTTGTGATGGGGAAAATGGGCAGAGCCCTAGAGCCAGGAGGACAGAACAGCACCACAACCAGTTCAACCTGCCTGTCATTGTCTCTGGCTGCCTCCCCTCCAGGAAAGGGACTCACTACCCAACCCAAGCTCCTCTGCTTGCAGCCAGAGGAGCCTGAGTGGGTCTTTATGGGAGCCTCTGCCTCTCTTGAGCACTGCTTGCAAGCAGTGGTGATGGAACCAGTGCATGCTCCAGAGGGGCTGCAAGCAGCTGTTGGATGCTCCCATCTTTCTGGAGCATCCTCCCCAGGCAGCCACAGCCCTGACCACACTCAGTACATGCTCCAGGGCCGGTCCCAATGAGATAAGTGAGATAGGAATTTTCATTTAAAATAGGAAAGAGACAATGAGAGGTGGCAAAGAAAACCAACCCATCACAGCACTGTTAGCACAGTCAATACTCACATCTCCCTCACACTGAGCAAATCACAAAGAAACAAAACAAAAAGGTTAGTGAACAAAACAGCATCAACAGGAAGGACAAAGCACAAAGTCCAAGGGGAATGCACAAGCCCAGACACCCACACAACAGCTCACAGCCCTGGGCAGCGGCACACGTGGAGGGTCAGTCACGACACAGAAGCTGTGGGAACACAAGTGTGCACTGCAGAGGGGAAGAGCAGCAAGAGAGTGGTGAGCTGGGAGAGGTGCCCTACTCGAGGCCAGCTTGGATGGAGAGGTGGGGCACGGGATTCCAGGTGTGTCACAGGGAACTGTTGTACTCTAAGGATGAGTTAATGTGCCTGGAGCAGAGGCAGCAGTTGTCCACTGCTGTGTTGGGAGCTTCTACCTATGCCTTGTCCTCTAGCAGTTAAGTGAAGCAGCCAGGGACCCCACATTTAAGCTAGGCTGGGTAGGAGATGGGTGCCCACAACAGCAGCTGAGGTTATCTTCTGTTGTGTGATCTCTGTTTCAAAGTAGAGTGGCTGAAACACCTTGGAAAGCCTGGAGTGACTCTGATCCTGCCTGGGGCACCCAGCCCTGCAGGTCAAATGGGAAACCATGCTTTTCTTTTCCAGACAGAGAAGTCCTTCACCCAACGGTCTGGGTGCAGGTGAGAGGCCTTGGGATCACTTCATGTAGGAAGCAACGAGGGTGAAAGTGGAGGTATCTGAATTCCTGCTCTGATTTGAGCTTATGATAAAGCAATGGCGACCACTTCCCACTGAGACTGGGGGCATTCAGAAGGGAATCTGTGATCCCTGAAGTTACCTTCAATGTACCTGAGTGACCTGACTGATGACAGGAAGCTTTTCTTCTTTTAAAAGGGCAGCTATGACTTTTATTCACCCAAAGCTTTGCTCGGGGTTTTCCATACACAGGCCTAAGCACACTGTTAGACCTGCTCATGGAGGCTGCAGAACTTAGCACAGCTTCCCCATATGGCACGTATGCAGTTAGAGCTGGACAAAGGGGAAAACACCTGGGAATTGGTCATGCAGGAGCTGCAGGGACAGAGGCCCAGCTAAGCAGATGGCTACAAAACAAGTTCATGGCAGGGCTCCTAGGCTGCTATCCCAGAGACTGACTGACAAGGATTCCTGCCTACTCTGATTGCACGTTTGGTAGCTGAGCTCCTGGCCCCAGGCTAGAAGCAGAACTTGGCATGTCCTTGTGCCAACAGCCAGAGCACTACGGGATGGCAATCTGCTTCAACAGGGTCCTCCAGGGAACCCAGCATGCCCAGCTACATCCTCTCTGCCTCCTCTACACCACCCCTGCCCAGGAAGAGCCAAGCTTAGGAGATGCTTTAGGCCCAGGAACACCCTGAGGTGGTGTCACCCTCGGACAGGCTCTTTGAAGTGCTTGTCTCCATTGCTCAGGCCTGTGGACAGTGGCACCAACTGATTTACCAGCCCCTTCTGCACTGCTCTGACCTGGGACCTTTGGTAGTTTACTTGCCATGGTCTTCCCAAAGATAGAGGACAGGACTAGCCTGGAACTCATCAGCACAATGAACTGAATGCAGAAGTTGAGGAAAGGATCTCTTGGTGGCCAGTCTGAGCCCTGGCCATGCCTTACAGGCTCCTGCAGCACTCCTGCCTGGGGAAGACTGAGTTGGCGGAATCCTAACTCATGTGAAAGCCTGGGGCTGCTGCAGAGCCTCAGCAGGGGTTTCCCTTGCACACTTCCCAGCTCAGCACTCCCTTGGCTTGCTTTAAGATCCCCAGAGAAACTTAGTCCTCAGAAGGTGCAGCTCTTAGTTACTAGCACAAATCATCCAGCAACCACTGTCAGTCAGGAGGCAGAAACCTGTGTCAGGTAGAACTTCCCAGACTCTGGAAGCTCACAACTATTTGTTTCAGCAGCTCCCTCAAGGGAGGACATCTCATGGACAGGTCCGTGGCTCCTGCTCGCAATTCCCTTGTGCACTAGACAAGGAGTTCCTCACCCCCCATGCCTGATGATGCAGCAGCCTAGTTTTGTCCATGTGAGCCAAGCCCTGGGCCAGAAGGACAGAGAGGGGAAGGAGGGAGACAGTTACCGCTGCTTTGGCCTCGGCAGCTTTGGCTTTCTTCAACCTGGCCTTGCAGGCATCCAGGTCCAGGCGGCAGTTCTGCAGGGTCCTCCTCTCTTTCTGGAAGGGATAGAAAATGGGTAAGAGCAGGCTCAGGAGCTTTTGGGGAAGGAAGAGGACAGGTAACATCTAGGAATCAGAAAGAAGCATTTGCTATGTTCATCTCATTAGCCTTGCTG
>JBCJKH010046641.1:7593-26866 GCA_039877255.1 Loriculus beryllinus | reverse complement strand
AGCCCTGCACAGCCTGGGGCAGTTGGTACCTCTCACTGCAGGCTGCTGCGGAAGGTGCTCTATTCCTCCCCTGCAGCACACTTCTGCCTTCTTGTCTGTGCACAGGAAACCACTGATCCGGTTCAACTCGGTCTCAAATGTGACTTTTAGACGGACCAGAGAACTCACCAGACTTCACAGCACTACTGGGGATATGGCATCAGGTGCAGAGGAGAGCAGGACCACCTTTTGCAGGCGCAATGTGCAATGAGAACAGATGAAAGGTATCATGAAAACACAGCCAGCAAAGGAGATGACAGGTAAGTCACACCACCTTGTTATGAGCTGGTTCTTGTCTGATGCAAGTGGGGATCTGAGCTTTCAGATAGCCACAGGTCTCAGCTGCTGAACCCCTCTTAATTGGCTGCCCAAGTCAGTGTTCCCAGTGCAAAGCAGGGTAGAATAGCAGCAGTTTATGAAGTCTAGCTACTCAGACACTTCCAGAAGAACTCCCCCATGGAGGATTTTTATTCCCAGGAATTTGTTTTCATAACACTTAGAGAGATTTCATTGTTTTTCCTTCCCATTGAACAGACATAAGATTTCACTGTGAGGCCAAGAGGTGCAGGAGAACAGATGAACTGGAAAGACAGATTAGAAGTGTCCTCCTAAAGGCATTGCTGTCTTCTGCAGCACTGAATACTCCAGACTGCTACAAATGGGGGTGTTACTTGGCTTTATCCAGTTGACGTGGTGCATATCCACCTGGGAGAGAGGAAGGCAGAGCATATCCAACCGCATTGTCTGGGGATAACACTGAGCTCCTCCATCCTGCTGTAGCAGAACTACTACATTTGTTTTCCAGAACCTGATAGATCACCAGCCCTGCCCTGAACCAGTTCCAGGATCTGCATCCTGGGATCACATGCCAGTGCTTCCAGGGATCCTGCCCTGCAGGAATCATCCCTGCAGCTGACCCAGCTGAGCACCAGCCCCCATGGCTCTGCAGGGAAGCTGGTGACATGATTAATAATGCAGAGCAGCCTTTTGTCAAGTGCCACTCTGGCTCTCCAGGAAGAGAAGTGCTGCATTCCAGAGCATCAATAATTCAGCCAAAGGTTGGGTTTCCTCTGGGAGGCTTGGCAGGCCAGCAGGAATGCTGGACACATTATCAAGGCCCATGAGGGCAAGCAGGCTGAGCAGCATTTGGGTGACAGCCCCAAGAGAAACAAGACTGAGCTGGGCTGCAGTTAGGGCAGCTGCCTGCATTCACACCTCCCCTTTCCCTAAGAGAGTTGGTAGAGGCCCTAGTGGCACATCAGGAGGGTCAGCAAGTAGAGCTGAGTAGGATGGGTCCCTCTGTAGCTACAGCACCAAAAAGGCTCTGTCTGTAGCCCTAGGGACTTAAAGTCATCAAGGTTAGACTGTAGAATAGCACATGAATTGTTTTCTTTGGTAAAACCCCCATAAAAGCAAGTGCAATAAAACCCCAGTGCTCCCACTGAGCTCTGCCAACACCACAGCTGCTTTGCACAATGCAGCACAAATGGACTCGTGTCTCTTCTAGGCTTGTGTGACTTTTCCATCCCTGTCCCCTCCAGCTGGCCCAGGCTGTATGTGACCTCTGCCAGGGTAGCAGCAGCCCCCTTGCAGAGGATCTGGTGGCGGAGTTCAGGCCCTTGTAATGCAGGGTCCTCAGTAATGTTCCAGGTGGACATTACTTATAATTTTCCACCTTACATCACAAAGATCAAACCAGGATTAGCAGTCTCAAACCAGGACCAGCAGTCTCAAACCAGAACCAGCAGTCTCAAACCAGGACCAGCAGTCTCAAACCAGGACCAGCAGTCTCAAACCAGGACCAGCAGTCTCAAACCAGGAAGAGTTTCCTGCATCTGCCAGTAGATTTGGGCTCTTGGATTTTCTGAAGCCCCCAGACAGTTCAAAATGCCCAGGCTATGGTAACATTTGTTCTTTGGGTGATCAGAGGCACGACAGAATTAGTTGAGGCAAATCTACCTCGCAACCTGTACAGAAGCCACAGCCGCTCAGTCAGCATCTAAAAACTACCTGAATTTCAGCAGCCCTGGACAGGATACAGGGCATGCTTCAAGTCTTTGGTCACCAGGAGTCAGGAGAGCTGGGCTGTGAGCCAAGTGAAACTGTGCTAGAGGACTGAAGGAAGCTGTAAACAGGCCAGCTTGCTTTAACTCATGAGCAAGACATTTAGGAGAGGAAAAAGATATTGCTGTGGTGGGTTTGCTTTCTCTGGATTCCAGGTGCCCACCACGCTGCTCTGCCACTCACCTCTTCAGCAGGGCAGGGGGGAAAAAAAGATGGGAAAACCCCTCATATATCAAGATAAAAGGGAGTTTGATAAAGCAAAAACAAAGGTCATGTGCAGAAGCAAAGGAAAACAGGAGATTTGATCATCTACTTCCCACCAACAGGCCATATCTGGCCACTTCCTGAGACACAGGGTAGTTGCTCCAGAAGACAGACATCATAAATAACCAATGCTCCCCCTTTCTCTTAGATCTGATTGCTGAGCAGACATCATATGGCATGGAGTATCCCTTTGGTTAGCTGGGGTCTGCTGTCCTGGCTATACCCTTCCTCAGGATCTTATCTACTCCCAGGCTACTGGTAAGGGGTAATGTTGGAGAGGCAGCCCTGATGCTGTACTAGCACTCCTCAGCTGTAGCCAAAACACTGCTGTTTATCAACACCCTTCTAGCTACCAACACACAGTACTATGAGAGCTGCTATGGGGAAGTTAACTCCATCTCAGCCAGACCCATTACAACTACCCTCACAGACTCATAGGTGTGTTTCAAGTGGAAACATGCTCTGTCTTGTACCTCTTGCCTTAAAACCCTTCTACTTAAGCCACCTGTTGCTCTCTTAACGTGTCCAGCAACCAAGGTATCAACCACAGTAAGGTCAGCAAACAGAGTCTCTTCTATCTATTATAGATATTAAAAGTCTGTTTTATCACTGGAGTTCAGGGAGATGTAGGAGTCTGTCTGCAGGAGCTTCGAGACAGAATAAGTCAAACTCTAGCTGCTGGTAGTAATTACATTAGCAGTGGGATAAGTACCTGAAAGCTGTACTCACGCTTGGGCAATTTCACCCAGAGCCAGTTTATATCAGAAATGACAAAAGACAGACACCTACAATTATTTCCAGACATCCCTGAGAGAGCCTGGCTTGCAGCCTGTCTAGAACAGAGGCATCCAGTGCGTTACCTTTGGAAGGAGGGATGCCAACTCTGTAGGGAAGCTGGAGCTGTCGGCACAGCTTCCCCTGCAGAGGTTTGGGATCACACCACTTACTGATACCTGGAAGGTGCAGCTGGTCAAACAGAAAGACCTTATTCCTCTTCAGTGCAGATGAGACGAATGACCTGTTTGATGTCTGTCTGCAGGTGCTGCATCCCATCTGAGGATGCAACTTGATGGCTGTGACTGGTGGTGTGTCAGTACAGTTACAACCTGAAGGGAGATGCTGAACCCTACAAAAGCTCTATCTCCTTGTAGCTGCCAAAGCCTAGAAGCTTGTTAAGCTTGTCCCTTACTCCCAGGGTAGCAAAGCTGACCACCACCTTCCCACCCCAGCTTCTGCTCCCTGCTTTGCTTTTCTGAAGGAGATTATAAGAGATGCCATGATACCCACAGAACACTGCCTGGTCAGAGAGCTGTATACACAAGCCTAAGATAGTGCTTACACAGCTCTGGGGAGATACCAGCTTTTGCCACAGCCACCTCTGTTGCGCTCCTGGCTGGAGATGAGGACAGGATTGCCCACCCAGGAGCTTGCCCAGCTTCTCTTCAGGTAGGTGTCCTGCTAGCTCCTGCTTGAGCTACGAAGAGCCTTGTAAAGGTAGCAGTGGGTTTCTGAGTTATTGTTTTGGCATGAGAGAGGTCAAGCCTAGCCCAAAATACTTCATCTGGAACCTACATTAGGTTGTATTTGATAGGTTTCAAACCAGGACTGCTCCTGCCCTCCGCCTCTGGGAAGCCACCCCAGAAGTGGTGTGTTGACCATCCCTTCCCCCTCGCTGAGCCACACTAAAGCCCTTCTTCAGTCGGGGTTCAGCTCTTGTGTACTGGTCAGACATCTCAGGCAGACAGCAGGAGCTAATGCTGTCTGAGCAGCACAGCACATAATGGCCAGTCCATTTATCTCCCAGTCGCTGCGGTTCCAGTAAAACATCACTTTGTTAAATGCCTGGAGCTGAAGAAAGCATCTCCAATGCTACAGAAAAGGGAGCTTATTCTAGGCAGGACTTATTCCCCTCCCGGAGGATCTGCTGTGCTGAGGAGTGCTACAAACCCAATCCTTACTGCCAACCACAGACCCCAGCTGTCACCTGTGGCTCTTGGTGGAGACAGGGCAGTGCTCACCCACACCAGGACTCCGTGGGGACAGCCCAAACAGGCCAAAACCCCCCCCCGCAATTACATTTCAGAAGGTGTTTTTCAGCCCCAGTAACCATTTCCTTGCAGTCTCCCCTCCTCACACAAACACCTGAATGCTGTCCACACGTCCCAGCGCCCATTTTGTTCCAAGAAATTACTACTGTAATGAGACATATGAATATTCATATACGAGATTATGTGGAGTAGGTGTCGCAGGCAGAAGCCACTATTTATAAACGCCTCCTTTCTCTGGAATCACTGCGTGTAGACACTGTTCTCATGCCTGTCTCCTTCCCACGCCTTGAAGCTAAAAACCACTTATGAGAGATTTACAACAAGGCATAACATAAGATTTCTTTCCAGCGTTTCTTTCTTTCTCCTGCAACCGGGGTCGTTCGCATGAGAACAGCATCTTAAAGCTTTCCATATGCTCCTTCTTTCCCACCTGTAGTTAATACCTCTCTTTTTCATAACATATGACTCATTGGCACGGTCGCAGGAGGTGATATCTGTTTACAGGAGATCGGTTCCTAAAAGAGCCGGAATGACTCCGCCGCGCAGAAGGTTCGGAACAAGACAACGCTGCTCTGTTTATCAACCCCCACACAAGAGCGTTGTCTTCTACAACAAGTAGGAGCAGCCCAGTCCCGGAGTCACCGGGGGGAGTTCACTTTGCAGGCAGGATCCCAACCAGCTCTGATCTCTCTCCTCTCCTGCCCAGCCAGGAGCAGTTTTCCTGTCGTTGTTCCCAAGAAGCAGGCTCAGCCACCACGTCTCATCCCCTTCTGCTTCGCTCCTCATGGATAGCCCTGTTTCTCCACAGCTCCAGGGGGTCTCTCCATCCCCCAGGAGCTCCTGATCTTGTTTGTGAGGGACAGGCCTGATGCCATACGACCTTACTCAGACACTGCCTGCTCAGCCTCCGCAGCCCCCGCCCATCACTTTAGAGCTCTGTGTTTGGCCAGGACCTTGGAGCCGCTGCCTGCGGAGGGGCTGCGGTGCGGACCCCCCTCAAGGCCACCTCTGCCACACACCCTTACAAAAGGGAACAGTCCCCCACGGGCCTGGGCACAGCCAACAACAGCTCTTTACAACGTAAGCTTTACCATAAGCACAACAACCATTAAGCAAGCAACGTCCCCTCCACGCCCCACAGGTTAAGAGCCTCTCTGGGGCTCTTCTCATCCACCTTTACCACAGCAGCAGCCCCACGGTCACGCAGCACCGCTCACGGTGGCTGTTGCTGATGCTGTGGCTCACACCTACCCAGCGCCAGGCTCATTCCCCGGCCTCTCCCGGGTGCGGCGGGTGCAGGCCCGGAGCCCCGGGGCCCATGGCGCCGTTGCCATGGCGACGCGCTGCGGCCCAGCCCGCTCACCTGCATGGCGCGGGAGAAGAAGACCCCCGCGTCCGACGCCAGCTTCTTCACGTTGAAATCCATGGCGGCTCCGGGACCCGCCGCCGCCTCTGCCTCGCCCCTGCTGTCACCGCGGCCGCCGCGCCTCCGCCCTTTATAGCCCCGATCGATGCCCTCCTCGAGCCGCGCCGCGGACTCTTAAAAGGGCTGCGTGTCACCGGAGGGCGTTGCGGGCTGGGGTGCGTGTCTCCCGGCGCTGATCCAGCCGGGCGGGAGGGCGGCACCGCGGCTGAACGGGAGAGCAGAACCGGAGCGGTCCCGCCGGTGCCTGGCTTCCCGTGGGAGCGCCTCAGCGGGCGGGGGAGCGGGCTGGGGTCGCGGCCCCTTTAAGCCCAGCCGCGGCAGCGGGGGGGAGCTGTCATCCGCTGACCAATGGGCGCTGGCTCCGCCTCCCCGCCCCTTCCCCTCGCTGCTCAGCCGCGCTCATCCTCGAGCTAGTTTCTAGAGTGCGTTCTGATTGGTGAGCCGGCAGGCAGTTCGCCGCTCTTATTGGCTGGAGGGGTGCCGGTGGGCGGTGCTGCCCCCTCCCAGGGTAGGCTGCGGAGCGGGGGAAGGAGACGCTGCCCTTCCGCGGCCATGGCGCGCAGCGCGGGGAGCGGGCGCCGAGCGGGCCCGCGCGCCTCTCCCCCCCGCCACGGTGAGTGGTGCCGGCCGCGCTGCCTCTCGGGGGGCCCATAGGGCCGCACCATCGCTGGGGAAGGTGGGGGGGGAGTAGCGAAGACGGGGACCCCTGGAGTGGAAGTCGGGCCTGGGGGCGCACTGAGGTGCAGAGAGGACGGGAACCCGCGGGCTGCACGTGTGCGGGGCGCTCCGGGGGTGCGAGGGGCCGGGGCAGTCCGGTTCGCGTGGCCCGGCTTGCCTCGCTCATGGGTTCCCCGCTCCTCGGCCGGTGCGGGAGGTGCCCCAGGCAGAGGCGTTTCCTCCGGTCCTTGCAGCGTGGGCTCCCCAGCCAGGCGTGCCCCCCCCGGGTGTTCCTGTACCCCAACCTGCGCCTCGCTGCCTTTATCTCTGCGCTGGCCGAAGCGTTGCGTTTAACCTTGTGAGGAGAACGCATCACTCGTGTGTGAGCCCTGCGGCTCCTGCCACCTTGAGACCGTTTCCTACCGTCTCCCAGACGGGTTACCTGCCTGCGGGCAGTGAGGTGGGCGCAAGCAGGAGCAGGCGTCCTCATGCAGCTGGAGCACCACGGGTGGGTTTAGCCTGTGGGTTCAGGGGGATAGCAGAGCCCGGTGTGGCTGCACATGAGGCAAGAGCAGTGGGGTCAAAGGGTTTGTAACGTGGTGTTTAAAAGACGAGGTTTCGGTTTCTGTAGCTCTGTCGTTGGTGTGAAGCGTGTGCCTCTTCCCCAGCTACACTGTGTAAACATTGAGTAAACTCGGTGTTGAAATCTCTGGGGCAGACACCTTTGGTGCTGGCTCTCGAGTGGGTTTGTGGCGTACAGAAAAGTACAAAGGTGGATTTTTGACAATGAAAACAGACCCGTAGTTATTTGTAATCTATTTATATGTATTCTTTTATAATGGTGCTGCAAACAAAATCCCTCCAACCACACGCTACCAGCTCTGGTGCTTGTAGAAACCTCTGCCAGCTGTCAAGTCCGAGGCTGCTGCTGCTATAGAGCAGTGTAGGAACCTGCCCCTGTGGTTGGTAGGACAAGCAGAGCCATTGCTGCTGCTGGTGAGAAGGTGCTTTGGATCTGCTTGGCTTTAGTGGCACTGCTGTTCCAATGTGGTGTGTGAATTACAGTACAAGGAGGTGCAGGGTGTGTGTTCCCTTCACTCACCTGATTTTCCCCTCTTCCTGCAGGAGGAGCATTGCTGGATGAAGGCTGAACTGCGGATTCTGAGCCAGGTGTCAGAGGAAAGTTGGATTTCTTTGTGAGCAGTTCACGCAGCATCCACAACAAACAGCCTTGCCCTTGCCGGCTCCTGGGGGTGCCAGCATCCTTGTGCAGACATGGCATTTAGAAGGACAGAGGGAATGTCCATCATCCAGGCCTTGGCAATGACTGTGGCAGAGATCCCTGTGTTTGTTTACACCACGTTTGGGCAGGTACAATAGTGGGAAAGGTTTTTTTGTCACATTCCTTGGGTTTTCTTTGTGGTAGTTGTAAGGGACAGAGGCATGACAGGGTGATGCTGGGGGAGCTGGGTGGTTTGAGGGTTGGTAAGAATTGCATGGAGAGTTTGGAGTGGTGGGAGATTTGCTGCTGGTGGGCTTGGAGAGGGGATAAAAGGGTTTCCCACATCCCTCCCTGGGAGAACGCATGGATTCAACCCCGCTCTTCATCAGAGCTGCTAGAAAAAGACTTCTGCTTTATAGAAGAGTAATGTAGTTCCCACTTGTTGTAACACAACACTTGGAGCAATAAGGCTGAGCTACATACCAGGGTTTCAGAGCTGGATTTGGATAGCCTGGACTGCATCTCTTACAGGCTGTGTGCAAATATGCAGTGTGTTTTGGCAATGAAGATTGAGACCAAGTTCTCCAGGCTCTGTCAAAGTAATGCTCCACAGTTTCTCCACTGCTAAGTCTTAGTTGTGTAGCAGGGGCTGTGTTTTGCGGGTGGGAGGGGGAATGCCAAAGGTGTTTATGTTTAAAACTGCTTTAAAAATAAACCGAGGGTGGTGGAATTGGTTTTTCATTGTTGATCTTTTGTATCTTTTGTGTTTAAAGTCTGTCTTCTCTCAGCTGCGGCTCTCTCCAGGCCTGCGTAAGGTGCTGTTTGCTACAGCTCTCGGGACAGTTGCGTTGGCTCTTGCAGCTCATCAGCTGAAGCGGCGTCGGCGTCGAAAGAAGCAGATTGCTCCAGAGAAGTGTGGCTTTAAGCCTGGCGGGATCACAGTGCCCATCTTGCCAACCAGAAGGGTCTCCTCTGTGAAGAAAGGTTGGCCTTGCAGAAAGGGAAATGCCCCCAAAAGCCTTTTGTGAGGGAGCAGAGGGGCTGCACAGGGAGTGATGAGGGAGAGGAAAGTGAAGCCATTGGTATAGTCCATCAATGCAGGATGTAATTGGAAGCCTGCAGCACAGTGCCATGAACACAGGGGTAGTGTAGGAAAGGGAGAGACCCTGAGCTCAAAGCCCTTGCTTTGGAAGAAGCAAGACAAAAAGCGGCACTGAGGTTTTCACCAAGGTTTGCAGTTTCCATGCCCCTTCCTACAGGAAGACCATGGAGCTGTTATGCAAGGTGCCCCTGCCAGTAACAGCCCAGGGCACACAGTATTGATCTTGGGGATGCCAACATGAGGCCTGACCCAGGGGTCCCTCGTGCAGCCACGCTGGTGAGGTTGGGATGGTATAGGTGAAGTTGGCCTGGGGCAGGCTGGGGAGTTGTGAGTGTTCATCCAGGTCTGAGGCAGCTCCTGCACCTGATTGTATTGATTTTGGGGGTAAGACTGACCCAAGTCCTCAGCAAAGCACTTGAGGGATTAAGTGTTTGTTTTGTGAAACGTGAAAATCCCTAAACAGTTTTAATAATAACCAAAGGAGGGCCATCTGTGCTCTGCCTGGCCTGAGGGAAGCTGGAGGAGTTCCTTCTTGATGCTTCCCACTTGCTTCCTGCTGTCCATGAGTGGTGAATAAACATTAATTCCTCGGCCTCGGATCCCCACTGATACCGGCTTTATTAGTGTCTTGGGGCAAAATAGAGCATACGGGAGATCTGTGACTTATTTCTAGGTATTGGATGCTGCTTTGCCCATTCGCAATCACACTTCCAGGGCAATGTTCCCCTCCCTGTTCACAGCTGCAGTGAACTGAGCCTAAAAATCCTGGGTTTATGTGACCTTTCCTTGCAGGATACTCCAGCAAGAGAGTGCAGAGCCCTGGCAGCAAGAGCAATGACACACTCAGTGGGATTTCCTCCATTGAGCCCAGCAAACATTCCAGTTCTTCCCACAGCCTCACCTCGGTAAGATGGGAGATGTGAGTGCACCTACCTGTAACACGGGCACCAAGTCCTTGGGCTTGTGCTGGCCCATGGATAATGCTAAGGCTCTTGGAGCAGGACAGGTTACAGCTTAACTGTAGGGTGAGTTCTGATATTAACCTTGCAGTGAGTTGCCTGCATGAAATCAGAACAGCATTTGCCCCTCCTGTGCTGGGGCTGTTCACAGGTTGCTTGGTTGTTAAAACCAAGGTAACTACCAAAATCTGATAGTTCTGTTCAGGAAACAGTGCAGGTTGAGAGCACAGCCAGTCAATCTACCTCCTCCAAAGCCAAAAGCAGCCTATAAATACAGGTAATTCAGGCATAACCAGACAGAAGCCATCACTGCTTATACTCACCTCTTATGAGATCAGACACAGAATTGCTGGGGAGCATTTGTGGCTTCAAGACCTGTTTTATATCTCCATTGCCCAAAGCTTTGTGTGCTGCTGGAGGAGCATCAGGCAGCCCAAGTGAACCTCTGCAGCTTCGTGCACTGTGACATTGCAAACCAGCCCCTTGGCATCACCTGCCTGGGCTCGGGGGCTGCTCAGCGATGCTGCGGCGAGGAGAGGGGAAAATCACCCCCTGGAAGGGAGCTCTGGCCATCAGCACCCCCAGGCATTGCTGGGTTTTAGCTTGTTCTCTACAATTAAAGCAACAGAAAGCTGCCAAAACTCTGTGCTGGGCACAGTGTGTCTCCAGCAGGCGGCAGTGTCGGCCCAGCGATGAGTGTGCCCTGGAATTCGCATGGAATAACCGGGACATGATGGGACGTGTCAGTAAGCACCAAGCTGGGTCCACCTCTGGCCTCCCTCTCCCTCTGGGGGCTCACATCCATTTAATTCCCCTGCGGCTTCTCCCTTCCCACAGATGCCGTCCAGGATTTGTATCCTTGAAGTCAGTTTCTCTTTAGATAAAAAGCTGCCTAAATACCTTTTTCACTGCTGGTGCATGGGTGGGGATATTCACAGAAAGGGATCTGTTCCCATATCCCCTCCATGGTGTGGGAGCTGAGTGTCTGTGACACTGTACTCGTTGCTTTCATGTTAGTTGATGGAGAAATAGCTCATCCTTTGCACAGCTGCAGTTTCTGCCTCTTCTCTCATCTGCTTCCTGGGGTTCTTCTTTGCCATCTAATAAGTAAGTCAGCAGCAGTGAACTGATGATTTACAGTTCTGGATCTCGAGGTGATTTATTAACATTCCAGAGATCAACCAGCGGAGGCAAGGCAAGAAGTCATTGGTCAGATTATTACAGTAGGGTTTTTTCTACAATCAGACCCACATTTGGACACCTTTTTCTGAGCCATATGAAGCACTGGTCATTGATGGTGTCTGAACCCAGCACTTTATTGGGCGGGGGGGAACTTTAAAAGACATTTATGAGCTAATATGAAACTGGAGAAAGGTGACAGTTTGCTGTATAGCTCTTAGTGCTCGGCTGTCCCAGGAGAAGCTTTGGTTACAAAGTGAGGATCCCCCTGGCCAAAGCCTTCAGCTGTAACCTGTTCTGTTGTTTGGACTGTGGTCACTTCCCTCCCACTTCCAGTGTTTTGTGTATGGATACCTGGAGCTGCCGTGAATTTTCTATCAAAATCCTTGTGCCTTTGTAGTGATTGCTTTGATGCTTTCTCAGGCTGTCACCTCCATCAGTACTCTCGTGCTAGTGCTTCCCATTGTACCTAGTTTCCTAATGAAGCTTCAGTGTAAATTGCTTGGGAAGGTAATTCCCACACAACTTCCTGTGCTTCCCAAGACCCCCCTGTGGTGCTGGGTGGAGAAGGGGAGAACTTCTCACCTTGCCTCCACTCTCAGCATGGTGGGGCTATTACAGCTGACAGCGTAGTGTGAACCCAAGCAGGAAGGGGCTGGTAACCCTTGATACCTTCTCCTTCCCAGGGCAGGGGGAACTGGTACAGGGGAGCACAAGGACAAGCTTGGGGGAAGGGAGTGACTAACTGGTGGCGATGTTTGTGTGGTCTGAACGTTGCTACTCCTGGAGAGAACTCAAAAGGTGTTTGCTGCTCTCTGCTCCCTTCCTGCAGATGGTAGCAGTCAATTCCTCAAGTCCAATACCAGCATCAGCAGGGATGTGGGAGGTCCAGGCAATGGGAGATGCTGGAGCCATTGGTGATTCCAGTGCAGAAAGCCTCTACATTCAAGGTAAACAGGCACAAGGGCAGCATTGCCCTGGGGGGGATGTTTATCACTGTCATTCAAAAAGAGTGTGCAGATTGACACAGAGCATCAGCAGTTCTCTAATAGGAAGCGCTATCCCATTCTGAGCTTAAACTCCATCACCTGTTAGTTACAGAAATCCCATCTTCTCCTAAAGAAACGTTTCTCTTTTCTCAGTGAATAATTTACTTCCAAAATATTGTTCTTGAGCAACAGGCTCACCTTGTGCAGAGAACAGTACTTTAAAAGTAACATGGCTGTTGTTTTAACCACTTTGGGGATGTTCTTAAATACAGTTTAATTTGGATTAGCAGTTAAAAGGGAAAGAAATAGAATACATTTATTCTTTCTTATCAGCTGGGGAGAGCTTCCCTCTTCACTGTATTGTCTGCGTGAGCAAACACTCACGCTGTATCACTTTGGCCTCAAGTGGCCTAAGGCTCATACAGCTTGTATTTGGTTGCATTACCAGGCATGGAGCTGTTTGAGGAGGCCCTGCAGAAGTGGGAGCAGGCACTGACCATCAGGCAGAGGGACAGTGCAAGTACCAGCACCCCCGTGCCCTGGGACAGCAAGAAACAGCAAGAGAGTATATCTGAGAACATCTCAGAGGTAGGTCCCCACTTTTCCCTTTCTGGGGAACATGCTGAATGGCAGCCTCTGTGCTGGAAGCATTAAGTTAGTAGAAGATTAAAGAAGAGCAAATTAAGGGCAGAGTTAGGCCAGACTCTGTTTAAGACCTGTCTGTAGCTGCAGCTTCTTTATGCAACGGGAGTGGGTGTTTTTAATGTCTTTTTCTTTTTAATAAGTCTCGCCCCCTCATTCCCCAGCTTTTCTACCCACCCTCCAGCATGGTGTCAGTCACTGTCAGGCAAGTCCTCCAGCAGCAGAGGCTTCGGTAGGAAAGGCTGTAACAGTACAGCATCCGAGAGGAGGGAATAGCTTTTGTGTGACAGTGTTGTGTCTGCAGCTTTTGAATGCATTTGAAAGTGGAGATCATGGTGGTAGCTGTCACTTCCTAGGGTGGAGGATAAGAGGCCAGCTGCCTGCATGAGTAAAGCAAAGTGGGAACGCAGAAGGAGTTTAGTAAGCAGGAGGGGTAGGGAGATGTGTAACTTGTTCAGCTACAGCTACGAACCCCAGTATTTTAGGACAGCACCTTCTATGCAGGGAAGACCTCTGATAAGAGGAGATCCAAGCTAGAATGGCTCAGTGACAGCCATGAAGCTCAAAAGAGCAGCTGTAGCACAGGACTGTGAAAGAAGTTAAACTCCCAACTCTCCAGGAGTTCTTGCTGGCAAAAAGAGTTCCCGCTGTAGGAAGCATGCGAGATATTTGTCTTTTGTCCTGGATAATATTTATCAAAGTCAAATCTGGATTCTCTTCTTGTCTCTCTTTGAAGAGTCCTATGTATTGTTTCTGAAGCTGACTTAAAACCAGTTGGTTCATTATCAAAATAGATTTCATGCTTCTTGTTAATGCTTCTGTCATCTGGGTGCGATACTCATGCAGACACAGGGGCATGAAGGCAAGTCTTACTTTTCTCCTTTTTCTTCTTTATCCTCCTGTGCTGCTTACAGCCAAGTTTGTTTCCCCCCAGCATCTTAATCCAAGGACTCTTAGTCAGTTACCCAGCTCTGGATCCTCTCTTGTATTCGACACAGCTTTTCTGGCACAATTCCCTCTTGAAATTAGGCTAAAATCACAAGTCATGAGAGCTCAGTGATGCATAACTCGTTAAAATACCTGTTATTCTGGATGGCAGGTTAAAGTTCTTAAGTTCTTTCTTCCCTTTTTTAACAGGAAAATAGAATTGCAAAGCTAAAAAGCCAGATGGCTTGAATAGGCTGTGTAGAAACTTCCCTCCGCTTGTGTTATTAGCTGCACTGTAGGATTAAGGAGTCCTCTCTGTTTCTTTCTTTCTTTGTCAATCATTTAATCTGCAATCTGCAAATCCCATTTTCCTGAGAACTTCCTCCCGTGTCCGTGCTGTCTGTCCATCTCTGCCCCAGCTAACTAAGGGTGGCTTTTATGTGTGTTCAAGGAGGAGTCCCAGAAAAGGGAGTTTGCCGAGAAGCTGGAGTCCCTCTTGCACCGGGCCTACCACCTCCAGGAAGAGTTTGGGTCTTCACTTCCATCAGACACCATGCTGCTGGACCTGGGTATGGGAGCTGGGTTGGAAATGTGTGGAAGGGACAGTTTCCATCTGGATGTGTGGCTTTTCTGTAAGCTAGGCAATGTAAGCTAGGCAAAGGGCTGTTTGTGGGATGGAGGAGGAGGGGCAGCATGGGAGCTAAGAGGAATGGTAATTCATAACCTCCAACACATACAGCTTCTCCCTTTTCTCCAGAGAAGACTTTAATGCTTCCGTTGACGGATGGGTCACTGCGGCTGCGCACGGATGATGAAGACAGCTCAACCTCGGAGGACTCCTTCTTCTCTGCAGCAGAGGTGACTTTAAGTTTCAGCTGTCACAGTCCAGTTACATGGAGGAGAGCCATGAAGGAGCCAAACACATCTTGGTAGAGGAAAATGATAAAACGTGGAGCAACAGCCCCAAGCTGGGAAGTTGCTGATGGATGTTAGGAAAAGCCTTTTTTAATTAGGGGCATGGGGCAGCCCTTTCCAATTGGCATTTCCATGTCATCTTCCTATCTATTGTAGAAAACCTGCCATAACAGGCAGGGAAGTACTGTAAATGTAATGTAATGTGGCTTGGTTACCGAAATTTTAGGGGTATTGAGCTGTCAGAGCTGGGACAGCTCTGAAACTGGTGGGAAAAGAAGTATCTTTGCATGAAATAATTGGCAGTGATGCAAGCTTGCTGGCTGAGGAAGGCACATCATGCTTGTGTGCAGGCTCTGAGTGTGTGCAAACATTAATGAGATCATTTTGTTCTTCCCCTGTCTCTTGCCACCTCTACAGCTCTTTGACTCTCTCCACTTTGAGGAAATGCCATTCCACCTCTCTAAGCCAGTAGCAGCATATGAAGAAGCTTTGCAGTTAGTGAAAGAAGGGAAAGTTGCGTGCCGGACGTTGAGGTGAACACAGCTGGAGTTGTGGGTGTTTGTGTCGAGGCTCCTTTGAGTAGTGTGAATACATCATTTGCCTCTGAGCAGCCCTTTAACCAAAATAACCCTGTGTGGTCAGAAACTCGGAGCATCCTTCCTGCTCATTCAGACTTCCCAGGGAAGTAGCCCCAGACTTTAGGACACAGGTTAAGGTAGGGTAATTGTCCCAGGAAATGGGAGATGTGACTGTTGTGGGATGCTGGTAGGCAGAGCCCTGTGCTGTAACAGCCTTTGCAGAGGTGCTCTGGTCCCCCAGGGAGCTGTACAAAATGAATGTTGTTATTTTCTCCTAGGCACAGACTGGGGGTTTACTTTTTGTTTCGGGGACTATAGTTGATACGAACACAGACATCAGGAGGGCTGGAATTTATGCAGTCCTTCCCCTTTTCCTCTAGGACAGAGCTCCTTGGCTGCTACAGTGACCAGGATTTCCTGGCAAAGCTGCACTGCGTCAGGCAGGCCTTCCAGGTGAGAATGACTCCTGGGTTCCTGCAGCACGCTGCTGTCAGCGGTGTGTTCTCCTCTGCCAGCATAGGGGTGAAGGCTTTGCCTCTCTAAAGCAAATCAAAGCAGCAGCTTAAGCTTCCCTTGGTTAATTCTACAAGGGAATTAAGCAATCCCATCCTGAGCAGTTTGGTCTGGAGGGCGGTGGTTATGTAGCTGCTGATGCCAATTTAGTTCTGGGAATCAAAGATCTGGGAATTTCAGAGCTGCCCAGAAGCTGGTGCTCTCACTTAAGAGCTTTTCACTGGGCTGCAGTCAAACCTCTGAGGTGGGGGAGGATGGTTTCTTTCTCCTTACCACAATCCTTTTCCTGGTAATGTATGCCTAGAGCCTGAAGAGCAGCTTTTGAACCCTGGCCCCGCTGCCAGACCGTGGCCCTGTGGCTCCCTTCTTGCCTCTTCCAGTCTTTCAGCCTGATTTTTAACTCACTTCTTGGAGAGAGCAGGTTTGTTTTCTACACTCCAGCTTATTAAAGGTTGATGATACAGTGTCTGCAGCATTCACTGCTTCATGTCGTGTCCTTTTTTGATCCCAGCTCAGAATTCATGTAGGTGTATGTGCTCACAGGAGACTTCTTATGTTCCCTTTGCAGGAGCTGCTGGAGGATGAAAGCAATCAATTGTTTTTCGGGGAGGTTGGGAAACAAATGGTGATAGGACTGATGACAAAAGCTGAGAAGGTAAGAAGTTTGTATAACAGCTAAGCTGTGTTGTGAGCACAGAGACACTTGTTCCTCCCTCCCAACCAGAGTTTGAACAGTGTGTTGGAACAAGAAAGCTTTGATCTCTGTGCTCGTGACTAGTGATAAGTACCTGTGCTTTTAATCTTGTTTAACCAAATACTCTGGAAAGAGCTGTTCTGTGCATCTCCTATCCAGAATTTGATGCTGTGCCTCACTGGAGAGGGTATGGTGTGTGCATCAGCAATGGCAGCATCTCAAGCGATATTGGAAAGGAAAGAGATAATAAAACCTTTGCATCAGTGATGTGGCAGTTCAGATCGCTGGCTTAGTCACTTGGTCACCCCCTGAACAGGGAGATGCTTGCACAGTATTAGTCCCTTAGTGGCTCAGTTTGCATATAGGTGACAGGTCTTTAGCTACTAGAAAGTGGAGCAATGTAGGTGTGTAGGTGCTTTGAGCCACAGCTGAGCCTGGGGCCATCCGCACCTCCTAGAAATAAATGATCTCTTTCTGCATAAAGAGTGTTTTGGCTAAAGGCTTTATGAAGTCACATGCATTTATGTTGATGGAAGCTCAAAATAGAGCAGACAAACTTTGGTGCCTACGTAGCTGTTGTACCTTCTGAAGTGTTTTGTTTCTCTGCTCTCCCAGAATCCCAAAGCTTTTCTGGAAAGCTACGAGGAGATGCTGCATTATGCACTGAAGCAAGAGACCTGGCCGACCACTCAGCTGGAGCTGGAGGGAAGAGGGGTTGGTAAAAGACGTTATCTCTACAAACTTGCAGAGGAGTTGGAAGATAATGGATATGTAGGAGCAGCCCAGGAGTGAAATACTATTATGTTGTGTACTTTGGCTCATTGCATTTTGTTACTTCAAAAGAGTAAAGCCCATCTCTTTTATTTAACCCTGTTCCCTTTACAGACTGTTCTGCTCTCTGACAGGTGGTGTGCATGAGCTTCTTTGATATTGTGCTGGACTTCATCCTCATGGATGCTTTTGAGGATCTGGAGAACCCCCCCTCCTCTGTGCTGGCTGTGCTGCGCAACCGCTGGCTCTCCGACAGCTTCAAGGAGACAGTGAGTAAATGGGGAGTTAAACTTGTGCTGAGTGTGAGATTACAGGGACAAGGCTGGGAAAGAGTAGAACCTCAGCTGTCCTGGCTGAGCTGAATTCTCTCTTTAGAAATACCAGGCTTTCCTGAAGCTCTAAGTAACGATCTTCTGGTACATGTCAATTGTTTATAGGAAAGCTTTCCTTATTTTGAAAGCTCCAATAGATGTACTTTTCTAATGGCCCTTATCCGTGATGCTAAATGATGATGATGGCAATGCATATTTTCGTGAATAAAAATTAGAAGGTCAAAATATGGGGAAAAAACCTGTGTGGTTTTGTGCACTTGGCCATTCATTCTGGTGGTGCCTCAGCAGATCCTGTGACTCCAGTGGCAGTGCTTTCCACTAGGCCTTTAGCTGTGTATTTAAAATGGATTAGTTTCATAGAGTGGCTGGAAGGCACCTTTCAAAAGCTGTCTGCTTCCAGTCTGCATGCTGGCGGGTTTGGTAACCAGGTCAGGTCATACTTTGCCTTTTCTGGAAGGGATCTGGAGTGGTTAAATCTGCTTGGTTGAGATGGTCTCTCTCTGTTAATCATAGGCTCTAGCAACAGCCTGCTGGTCAGTTCTGAAAGCAAAAAGGAGGCTTCTGATGGTAAGTAAAACTAAAAGGGGAAACATCTAATGTATTTGAAGCTGCAAACACCCAACTCTTGACAAAATACAAAACTGAAGTGGTCAAAGACTTAATCACATTCTCTGTGATGCTTTAGAGCACTGGGGTCCTGCTGTTGCTGCTCCAGCATTGCCATGGCAGTATTTTACTGAATCAGCCGGAGTTTGTTCTCCCTTTTTCTTAATGTGACAATTCAAAAGACAACATTTCCTGTCTGGTATTCCCTCTCCCTGCTCACAATACCATAGGAATGGTCACAGGCACCAAGCAGTAAGGGGCTTCTTCTGAATTTTGGTTTCTGTGCTGGAATGAATGACTCTTGCACTTCTCTGCTTCTCAGCACTGATTGCTGAGTAGCTATTACTTGATGTATTTCCCTTAAATCTGTGGCTTTCTGAAGTTTCACAGCAGATGAGTTCATGGACCTGTGGAACAGGAAGCTGCAACTTCACAACCTCGGTTCTGCCACAGGGTCTGTGGCCTCTGGCAAGTTTTCAACTCCTGTCCCACAGCCAGCTGGTACAAGGAGGTTTGCCTGATGAGATGGTACAAACTGAAATGAGAGCGTTGAGAGTTGTATTGCTGCTGCCATGCAGTAGCTCTGTCTTGGATATTTGCATACCCTTTCTTGGCTTGGTCCAGATTTTCTTCTGTTTGTCTTCCTCCCATAATAGTAGTTTAGCAATATGATGACAGAAAGCTCTAGTCATCGGTCAAGGGATCTGAAAGATAAATGTAATCCTGCAGGGAGAGATGTTCTTAAGTAGCTCTTAACTTCAGTTATTGCAGCGTGGTGCTTTCTGGCAGGGAATTTGATAGCTGATATGGAATAAGCTGCTAATTCTGAGCATGAGGAATTCTTCCTTTCCTTGTGACAGGTACCAGATGGTTTTATCTCTCATTTCTACTCCGTATCGGAGCATGTCAGTCCTGTTCTAGCCTTTGGTTTCCTGGGGCCCAAGCAGCAGCTGTCTGAAGTCTGCAGTTTCTTCAAGGTAAGGTGGCTTTTTTGTACCTAATTTTGCTGTGGGACTCCTGTTGTCTCCTGTCTTAACCCTGCAGATGTGTGCTTTTGGTGACTGATTTGGCATTAGAGAAACTTGGCTCTGTACAAAAGCCTTCTAGAAATCACTTTTTTGAGATGCAGGTCACTGGATTTGGATTGGTAAGAATCCCACAACACAATTTACCATAACTGATAGCAAAAATGTGTGATGAGATTATAGGATCACAGATTGGTTGTTGGAAAAGACCTTTAAAGCTGATCCAGCTCCAACCCCTGCCATAGGCAGGGACCCCTTCCACTGGAGCAGCTTGCTCCAAGCCCCTGTGTTCAACCTGGCCTTGAACACTGCCAGGGATGG
>JBCJKH010046639.1:0-45596 GCA_039877255.1 Loriculus beryllinus | reverse complement strand
TTGTAATGTCAGCCTTGTTTTGAGGGGGTTCACTGGAGGAGAGCGGGTGGCGAAGGAAATGGCTTCTGCCTGCGACAACGTGGAGCTGGTCTCTCACTACAACCGGCACTGGCCGCTGCGCAGAGGGAAGGTGGTGCGGTACCGGGTGGTGAACCTGGCAGAGGATGACGGTGGGCGGCCAACAGTCAGCCAGGAGCAGGTTTGGCGGCAACACCGGGCGCTGAGTGAAGCTTTCCGACCCTACAACATCTCCTGGCAGCTCAGCTTGATGGAGGTACGCAACTCTTCCCTGCGCCGCCGCGCCGTCCTTCTGGGCTGTGAGCCCAGCAAGGTGGGCAACGAGCGTTGTGACCCCGAGTGCGAGCACCCCCTGACTGGCTATGATGGTGGGGACTGCCGCCGGCCCGGCCGCTGCTTCTCCTGGAAGCGCCGTGATGGCGTCTGCCACATGGAGTGCAACAACATGTTGGATGACTTCGATGATGGCGACTGCTGTGACCCGCAGGCCACCGATGTAGCCAGGACATGCTTCGACCCTGATTCACCCCAGCGGTAGGTGCGGGGTTTATGGGGAGGTCCACATCAAGGGATGGGGTGCACCCTTTCTCTGACAACCAGTCTGCACCTGGATGTTGTTTCTGACTGGTGATTTTCCAGTGTGGGAAAGCAGAAGGGTGTTTTCCCGTGGGACAGGTATGCTTGCCACCGAGAACCAGTAGATCCCACGACATGGCATAGCACCCCTCTGTGATGCCCTGCCATTGTTTTCCCCTCTAAAATGAGTGGGTGTGTTGGGAAGCCCCTCTCCCCGGTGGTATTCCCAGTGCAGAGCCACCAGTCTCCGGGGACTCACCAGCAGGACCGAGGGTGAGCAGAACAGCCCTGTGCGGAGTGCTGCTTTTCCTGACCTCCCTGCATAGGATGCAGCAGGGAGGGACACCAATGCCCCTTCCTTTCCTTCCATGAATTTGTCCAACACTTCGATTTCTTAATCTGTATCCCAAATGCCTTTGCAAGAGTGCTGGGGTGGGGAGAAAGAGGCAACACCGCTAGGTGTGAGTGGCAGGTTTTGGTAAGGTAGTGGGGTGGTGTGAATGTGCCTCCCTGAATCTCGCTGTGGGAAATGATGCCTGTGGGTATATGGTCTTGTCTGGGCACTGGCAGGGGCTGATCAAACACTGCATCTCAAAACCAAATGTGGTTGGGGAGCAAATACCTTTCTTCAGGCACAGGCACAGGGTGGCTGCTGGGTGCCAGAGGAGGATATGTGCCTTTACTGCATGTCGCAGGTGCAAAATCCACATTGCTTCTTGGGACATCAGCGCACCGCATTAGGGGACCCTTGCTTCCTTGGTGCACCCTTGGTGGAAGCAGCAGCTGGGGCAGGATGGAGAGGGGGGGACATCCTGTGTGATGGAAGACCCTGGGATGGTGGGGACAGTGTCCTTAGCACAGCTGGTGGCTTGCACACACCTGCCCTCCTCCCTGGAGCCTCTGAGGTGCTGGCAGCCCTGCTGATGGCTTGCAGGGCTCAGGGCTCTGCCAAATGTGCTTTCTGGCTGGAGACAGGGAAAAAAGTCATGGCTTTTGCTATTTTTTATTATTTTTTAAGCTGTTTCTGTCTCAGTGTCAGGGAAAGTTGTTGATTCCCTTCTGCTGGCTCCTGGTGACAGGCAGAGGTGCCCACCGGAGCAGGAGTGGTGCAGTGCAGATGGCAGCATCTGGGGAGAAAAGCTGCAGGGGAGAGGTTTAGGGACATGTTGCTTCTCTGATCTCCTTCTTTCCCCTTCATTGTTTTTCCCTTGTCTGCAGGAGCAGGTAGGCTGTAGCCATAAATACTTTTCCCCAAACCTATTGCTTCTCCCTGCAGCTTCCCAGCTGAGACACAGAGGGAGGAGGGAAACAGATGTCCCTGCTTAGGCAGAGGTGATGGGAGAAGAGCAGTAATTCCCTTCTTCCCTTCCTGAGCCTTTCTCACATATCCTTCAGTCATCTGAGAAAACGTGAGAGGAAAATGGGGAGCCTTTCTTCCAATGCACCACTACAGCCATGGAGCCTCAAACCATGACTCTGCCCAGGTACCCCCCAAGAAGATGCTCTTCCACCTCTGGAAGTCTCATCATTGCTACCCTGTGCCTGCTTGTACCCTTGCTTCCCACCCCTGTGAGTGAGCACCAGTGCTTTCCTGAGCACAGGGGAGATGAGCAGCACTCCTGCCTGCAAGACAGCTCTCAGCTCACCATGGCCATGAGCACCCAATGCCACTCGGCTTTCATTTCAGTAGAGCAAAGGCTCAGTCCTTCCCCTCTGTGTGCAGTTAGAGAAATGTTTTCATCCTCAGACAAGAAAGGCTCCACCTTAAATTAAAAAAGGCCAAATTTTTGCTGGTATGAATCAGGGCTTCCATTTGTCAGGATTTTCCCCTGAAAGTTGGGAAAGAAAACAAAACAAAAGAAAACAAAAACCTTGCTTCTGTGGGAAAGGAATGGGAAAATGGGAGCACTAGGGAAATAACAAATCTTTTGCAATTTTCTTTCTGCAGACCTCATTGGCCTGTGCAGAAGACAAAACTGATTGTAGGCTAAGCTCTGAAAAGCAAAATCTGGTGCACCCAGCATTTGGGAAATATGGGGGCATGAGCTGAATCCTCCTGCTGCTGAGCCCTTCTGAGCTGTCTTTGGCTGGCTTCTTCAGAGATGCTGGTGGACACCCACCCTTCCTGGGCTCATCCCTGCTGAGGGTACCCTGGCTCCTGGGGAAGAATTTATCTGCCTGTGGGAAAACCACTAGAAATTGGTAGTGTGGGGTTGGGAAAAAAGAAGGTGAGCTTGATCTCGCACAAAGGCATGGCCAGGTCAATGTTATTCCCCCAAGGCTGGTGGGTGAATCTCAAGATACACAAGAAGGCGACTTTAGCCCAAGGGGTTTTGTTTAGACAGAGCTCCAGCTGAGTGAGCTCCTCTGGATTTGCTCATAAGGTATTATACTTAAATGATCATTTATGAGGAGTGAGGTGGCTGGGGAACTTACAGGAGGGTTTTTAGAGTGGAAGCCAAAACGGGAGAAATAATGTGAAATAAAATTTAACAAACTGTGGAAAGCAGCACGATAGGAGCCAGGTGCTTTGATGTAAACAGCAGCAGTTGGTCTGTAACTGCAGGAGAGCAAGTGAGCAAGCTGGATGCTGCTCCGCTGAGATGCCCAGGCTTTTTCATACCTGCTGGAGAACCATGTGCCAGAGTGCAGGAGGAAGCTGTGGCTGTGGGAGAGCTGGGGGATAGGGAAACCCTGCTCTCTAAATCTCCTTCCAGATCAAGGTGGCAAGACAAAAATCTTGGTATCTTTTTTTATGGAGTAAGTAAGTTCTTCTGTATTTCATTTCAGGGCTCTTACAAAAAGAAGTCTGGATGTGAATGTTTCTTGGTTAGCTAAAAATAATCCAAATGAGACAGTCAGAGAGAGACACTGGACAATTTTTCACTAGCATTGTAGACAGATTTAGTCTATTTTGTTGAATGGTCTCAATACCTTGTCTTGACTTGCATGACCTTAAGCACTCATGAAAAGTTTTTACTATCTTAGCACATCTCTCATTTAAAAATCTCTTTTTCTTGGACTGCTGCTTTGAGACAGAAAAATCAGAGGGAGAAGCCTTAGGAACAGCGGTAGCTCTAGTACTTCTTAGCAGGTGCATATCTCAGTATATTTTCAGTGCCACACTTCATGCTAGCATATACCCTCGCCAATGCTTAACAGGGGAGGAAAATGGAGTTTGGAAAGAAGGATTATAAAGCTCTGATGAGGTGGACCCTGCTGTGGCTGAGGTAGGAGCTGCCCCCAGCTCTAGGATGGGGGATGATGCTGAAACAATGGCAGCGTTACTGTGCACACCACCAGATCATCAAGCCATCTCGCCAAGTCCTTCCTGTACCTCATCTAGTAGTTTATGGGACAGGATAAGTCCCACTAAGCTCTGAGCCAGCATCTGTGTAAAAACCATCAGTGGGAGTATGTGTTTGTGGCTGGAGGAAGACTAGAGCTCAGGTAAAGAGCTGAGTGTAGACATCCTTGCAGGGCACCACAACAAGAAACTATAGGAAGAAAGTCAGAGACTTCTCATATGCCCTGACCCACCATATGAACAACATGGAGACAGGCAATGGCAGGAGAGCTGCCTGCTGCCATCCTTCACTCTGATGTAAAGCATTTTCCAGGCGCTGCTGGCAGTGCAATGCTAGGGTCTGGAGTAAAATTTGTCTTGATTTGCTGCAGACATGCATCTTCTTGCAATGCCTTGAATACTGTTGTTAATTGGTGCTCTTAGAAGGAAAGCAACAACAGCTCATTAACAGCAATTAACACTCAGTGAGAGTTCCCCTCGGGCAGTTAGTCAATGAGAGTCTGGTGTGTGACACAGTTAATGTGAAAAGAAAGACTGGAGGGGAGTCTGGAGAGCAAAGTGGATAAGAGTAGAGCTGCTGGGCCTTTCATCTGACTACCCAAAGTAACGGCAGAAATAACCAAAGTGACAAAAGGAGGTGAAAAACGATGAGGCATCTCCAGTCTCTTGGTCATCCTCCACTGGGATGACCACAGCTGTGATGTTAAAGTGTACCTGATTAACAGGACGCTAGATGGGCTTTAATGCAAGCTTAGCTGGCCTCCCTAAGGGAAGGGTGCTTAATTGGGTTAAGGATGCTGGGGAGCCTCCTGCTGTTTAAGTGCTGTTTTCAAAAGCTGATCCAGATTAACCTGAACTGAGTGTAGCGGACATCCCTTTTTCCCAAGGGCATGAACTAGTTACTCTGGACAAATTACTCTGGCACTTAAGCAGCTCACTGTCAGGAGATGTTGAGCTGGATGTGGTTGGACAGGTAGCATAAAAGATGTAAAATCGAAAGCAGGTAAGGCATGGATGGCATGTTGGGGCAACAGATGATGGGGCCAGACCTTAATCCCAATGAGATGGCGAAACAACATTCAAAAGAGCTGCTCAATTTCCCTCTACCTTTCCTTGCTAAAGGAGACCTTAGCAGATCTTCCTTAAGGTGAAAGGGAATAGGTATGTGCAATGTTATTTCAAAATTAGAAGCCTCTGTTGAATTTTGGAAGGTTCCTCTCTGCCCATCTCTCCAACCTGTCTAGATTTTTCTGAAAGACACAGCACAGCACTCAGGGGCATCAGCCACTTCACTCAGTTTTGTGTTATCAGCAAACTTGCTGAGGAGACACACCATCCCTTCATCAAAGTTGTTGATGGATAAGTTAAATTATACTGGACCCTTGGGGTACACCACTAGTTACAGGTCTGTACCAAGGACCACAACCCCCTGAGACCTACTATTCAGCCAGTTCTTAATACTCCTCACTGTCCACTTGTTCAGCCCATGCTTCCCAAGCTTGCCTATGAGGATATCATGGGACAGTGTTGAAAGCCTTGCTGAAGTCCAGGTAGACAACATCCACTGCTCTTCCCTTATCTATTTAGCTACTTGTCTCATTGTAGAAGGTAATCAGGTAGGTTGAGCATGATTTCCCTTGGATGAATCCATGCTGACAACTCCTAATCACATTCTTGACTTCCACATGCTCAGAGATGGCTCCCAGGATGAGCCATTCCATCACCTTTCCAGGGACTGAGGTGAGGCTGACCAGCCTATAGTTCCCAAAGTCCTCCTTCTTGCCCTTTCTGAAGACTGGGTTAACATTTACTTTCTTCCAGTCGTCAGGCACCTCTCCTGATTGCTATGACCTTCCAACAACATTCCAGTCATGCAAGTTGTACCACCATGTCTCTGTAGTTGCAATGAGATCAAAGCCCCGTGACTGCACATAGGCCTGGTGTTTCCAAAGAATAGTGCTGCAGCTGCTGGACTCAGGTCTTGGGGATTGGAAGTGTGATAGTGAGGAGATGGGTGCTTTGGAGACATCAAAGGTGGCAGTGATGGATTCACTGGCTTCTGAGCTTGTTGCTTCTCTCTAGTAGACCTGCTGGGACTGGGGAGATACAGTAATAAATAGGGCTTTTTTCTGGAGTTTGATGGTTTCTTAGTAGGTGCTTTAAAGTTTCATGAGTGTGGTTAGATTTGAGATCATAAAAAAATGTATTCTTTCCTTGTAGGAAAACCCACTCCCTCTGAGCTTTCCCATTGATTACTGATTTCAAAACTTGGCAAGGATAGAAAGGATTGTCCTTGGTAGAGCCCATTATATCAGGTGGGCAGGTTGCCTATCAAGCTGCTTGCTCGTGATGCGACTCAGAGGTTATATCCATATGAATGTGCTTCTGGGTGTCTCAGCGTATAGGTGAAGATCTCAGATTTGCTTTTGACCTTCTCAAAGTACATTGGAGAGTCTTTGGCATGTGACTACCCCTTAGGAAGTATCTGGTGCATTGTGCCAAAGGTGAGCCCAACACTGGATTTTTCTCCCAAGAAGGGGGACTCAGGGTGGTGAGATAATGCATGCAGTGTGGGATTGATTGGTGTGACTTAGTGGGCTCTGCAGTGTCTTTACATTTGTGCTACTGGGGAACTCGGTAGTCAGTCTCTGGTTGCTGCCTCTGCTGTCCTGGCAAGATATCTTTTGTTTGCTTAGTCTGCCTATTTTTAATTTCTTGTTCCTTGTTTGCTGTGAAGACTGCTCCTTTCCTTCCATGTGAAGCAGTTGTTTGCCCTTGTGTCTTTTGTGTCTTCCGAACTTTATTACCAACGAGGCTATGAGTTAAGCACGCCAACATGAAAGTGTAGAGGTGTCCAGGCCCAAGGGCTGGTTCCCAGCCCCTGACTTTGGTGCTAGACGAAGTAGCTGGCTCTGTATAGCAAGCTACAGCATACAGCTGATGTGCTTAAATCTTCTGTATGTTTAGGGGTGCAGTAATGCACTCCTTTGCTGCCCTAGGTAGGTTTGAGGACTAATTTCCAATAAGCCTCTGCTGGAAGATAAGTCTCACTCGCTCCTGCAAGCCTTCCTGAGCTGGGAGCTGCCAGGCAGCATGTGCCTTGAGGAAGCTGTCAGGTCTCCCCAGGGATGACTGTCTGTGGGAGAGGGGGAACATGATCCTTATGTGAACAAGGGGAGAGCACTCCTGCCCAGCGGCTGTAGGCAGCCTGGGTGCTTTCGGGGAAAACAGCTCTCCCAGATGTGAGCTATTGTTCTAGCAACCACTGTCTCAGGGGCTCACTTGAAGGGGGCTGATTGTATCAGGATGGCAATTGTGAGGGAACAGCGTGTGTCCAATGGCTGGTGGGGTGGGGGGTGTCACTCTTTGTCATGATGTTCAGCTCTCCTCAGGGCTCCTCCTCATCTGACTGTACCCTTGCCCACAAGTGGAGGACACCAGCTGAGACCCTGGCCATGATAGAGAGACCTCAGGAACTGAAATGGCAGATTGGCAGGGAGCTCAGCATCCATCCTGTGGGACCTCATCAGCTTGGCATTGATGGGGACTCTGGGATGAATTAATCTGCATTTGGGTTGGCAGGCTGAGCCGTGGCCATCGGAGTCGTTAAGTGAACACACTGCTTTTAGTTTTCCTTGGCCCAGCTGCCTCTGTTATTTAGGAAATCAAATTGCCCCTTTGCAGAGGGGCAAGAAGGAACGGCTCCGGCAGAGGCCAAACCCACCGAAATGGCATGAGGCAGTAGACTTTGCTGGGAGGCTTTGAGGAAGGCGAGGATGCTGAGCCCTTGTGACTGCAGCCTGCCAAGGGCTGTGCTGGGGACCAGAGGCAGCCTCTGATATTTTTTGTTGTTTGTGGTTAACATATGATTGTTACATTACAAAACTTCCCCAATAAATTATCTCCCGTCCTTTTTATATCCACAAGGAAGGCATTTTTAGAATGCTGGCTTGCGTGCGCCGCGCTCCGGCTGGGACACACAATCTCCTGGACCTAAAAATAAGTTGGAGGCTTGGGACTTGGTTTTTGGGGATTTTTTAAAGATAATAATAATAATGAAAAAGATGGGGAATATCTTTAGCTTGAAAAGATTTTGTTCCCTCTTTTTCTCTGTCCCAATCCCTCTTTTGATCCATATCGAAGCTAGTAGGTTTTGCTCTTTAGTGAGAAGTTTAGGGTGAATGTAGCAAAGCTTTGGATCTTTCAGCAAGATGACATTAGCATGATGGTAAAGGGTGTCTGAGAGGGATTTATTGACCACAGGGCTATGTGGTTCTCCTTGCAGAGGAACAGGGAGCTGCTAGCTTAATGCCTCTGGGAGTGTCCTCCCTGCTCAGCAAATTCATCCACTGTTGTCAGTCGTGTCAAAGGGTTGTCCTGCCAGTGTTCAGGAGCTTTTGGTCTGATCAGATGAGATCAGCCAGAGACTGAAAGGGCAGCACCCTCATCTTCTGCCACCCTTTCACTGAATTCTGCTACAAGGCAATCGCCCCTCTAAAGGATGGCCATGCGTACCACATGCTCACAGCTCACAGATGTAAGCTCACAGATGTGAGCTCATCTGGGCATCAGCAGAAATCTTTCCCCCGCCTTGCAGTGTCTGTTTCCTTTTCTGCTGCCCTACCAGTCAGGGAGGCTGGGTGAAGAAGAGACTGACTTTTGCTTGTCACCTAATGGTCACCAGAACAGTTTTTGGAGATGATCTCAAGCTAAGGGCTCTGCCTCTACCGTCCATGCAGAAGCTAGCTTATGGCCTCCCCCTCTGCACAATCCGTGCCTTCTTTCAGGAGAGACAGAGCTGTTTCTTGATACATTTTATTCCATGTTTCTTTCCAGTGTCAACTAGTCCTAGCACAGAGCTCTACATGTACTCTGTCTCCTGAGATCAGGTACAGAAGAGGGTCTGATGTGCATCAGAGTCAACATTTTGGCTGAGACAGGCTTTAGGCACATTATTGTTGGCACTGTAGGGTCATCTTCATCATGATCATCCAGTTCACAGCTCTCCCTCTTTCTCACCTCAGATCTGTCCTGTAGAGGAGGATCCTGTGGATGATGGATGGGAAAGGAGGACGAACCTGGTGAAAAGCCAGACACTTGCTTTCCATTCAACAGCAGTGAGATGTGGGTTTGCAAACACCTGCCTGTGCTGCGGACAAGGGTAATCTTCTACCAGGGAAACTGAGGCACGGAAGTCTCAGACATCTTGCCAACCTTGAGTCATGCAGCACTGCCACTGATGCTGGGGCTCTGGCCTTCTGCTTCCTAACCCCTGGATGGGAAAGAGGCATTTAATGAAAAGAGGTGAAACTGCTTGGTCCTGGCTAAATGCAAAGCATTAATCTGTGCTCTTATTTAAGCAGTTCCCCTTTGTCTGTCTTGCTTTACTGAGCCTTCTGGTGCTGAGACTCTGCTCAGCCATGTGAAGCCCATACAGTGCTGGGGGAGAACAGGAGTGTTGTACCTACCTGTGTTTTACCCCTTCTGCCTTCCTCCAGCAGACTGTGAATTGTGGTATAAAAATTAGCAGTGGAATTCAGGACACTGACTTGGTTGTGGAGACCTTAAGACCTTCCTGAACCTGGAATGTTGCTTTGTATTTTTGATGCAGGCAAAACGTAAGAGAAAGCTGATTTACAGGTCTGGTCTTGTGGGATAGGGCTCATCTGTGCAACCTTAGATATGCAAAATGTGCTGTAAAACTTGGTCCTGGCCAGGAATGTTTTTTATTTTCCATTGAAGCAAACAATCCAGGCAGAAAGTAAACCATACCTGGCTTTGTTTAGCTTGGAGCCTGCTCTAGAATAACTTGCCACCGTTGAGTTCTGCCTCACAAAACCACAAGGGGCTGCAAACATTTCCCCCAGCACTTCTCACTCAGCCTCTCTCACATATGTTCTGTGTAACACCAGTGTCTCTCCAGCCAACATCAACATTGTCAAAGGAAGACGAGCACTTACCCTGTGCGGTGGATAGCAAGGCTCTCCAAAGTCTGTTGGTGTGCACTGGAGCCAGGATGCTGCCTGCACTGGGCTTTGGAGCCTGTCCACCCAGAGTGATGCTGGGCTCCCCTCCTTCCCCAAGCTGCTGCTTCACTGCCTTTCTCCCTGGCAGGGCTTCTTTCCTTCCCCTAAATGGTTCAAAACTGGATCTTTAGCTCTGTTTCCTCTGAATTCTTCTGATGAACTCCTCCAGGTTTCCCTGTTTTCGGGGATGATGCCTCATGATGAAAGCTCCCATGTCCTCCTTACAGCCCCCATGGATGTGCAGTAGCTTCTTGCCTTGCTAGGTACACTGTTAGCTCTCACAGATGACCAAGCACGTGCTCTAGGGGAATGATGACGTGTTTTCAGAGACCACTGTGATGGCCTGAACATCCTTTATGCCTGCCATGAGTGAGGGGATCAGTGCTGGGAGCACATGGAAAGCCAAGCCAGCAGGGTCCTATCACCCAGGCATGCACAAGCCCTGGGGTTTGCACCCAGAGTCTGCACTTGGCCATCAGCGTTGCTCCTTCCTTGCGTGCTCTTGGGGTTCAGGGGATGGAGGTGAGTTCTGCTGCAAGCAGGTGGGATACTGTGTTATGGATTTACTTAGGATGGCATAGCAGACACCTTACTGGGATGGAAGCAGGCAGTGACCTGCAATATTTGTCTCCTTTGCTTATTCCGCTGATGAAGAGAAGCAATGGGCCATGGCTCTGAACTGTCTAATTTCTTCTTTCTGCAGTTTTTGAAGGGGAAGGTAGAAGGGAGCAGAAGGACAGATGTCCCTCTGAAATCTGGGAGTTTTCAGGTCTTTGTTTTTTCCTCTGTCTTATTCTATGAGGGTGATGTATATACCCAGTCTAGCTGTCCTGCACATGCATGGCTCAGAACTCCTCTTTGCAATGGCTGAACCCACAGGCTGGTTTCAAACAGGTTAAAATCTTGGGCAACTGTGTTCCTTCAGGCTCATGAAAAAGGCAGCCAGGATAGGGGAGCTGCCCCCATGACGGGCAAAGATGGGGAATAACTGCAGCCTGTGCTGAGCCTTCGTAGACCTTGGATTGCTGCTGGGGTAGCTAACCCTAAATACATGCCTTGGTTAGCTGCATGTGTGTCAGTGCTTGCAGGCATCATGAAATAAGTATCAGGATTTACTCTGTTCACTGCTTCCAGAATGGCATTCATTTGTAGTTCATTCGTGTTGAAGTTTTTGGCATGTGTTAACCCCACATAAACCAAGATTTCTGCCTCAGAATTTCACTCTGTGATTGTTAGCTGGGAGCTTGTACGTTCAGCTTAAACCCAGGATACTGAGGCACATGTGGCTCTTCAGCTCCCAAGGAGCATTCCCTGGGAGCACTGGGACTGCATCCCTCATGGAGGATGAGAGATGGTCCATGTGTCCTCTGCTCCTGAGAGCATTCTGAAAGCTGAACTCTGCACTGCCACCTAGTCTAATGAAAGACATCCCTGTACCTTGATGGGGGTCTCAAATGGGTCACGTGTTTTAAGATGATCTCACCCTTGAGGAAATGGTAAGCCTCTCTGAGGAAGAGATGGCCATGATTCACTCTGATAGAAATAAAAAGGACAAATAAGCAAATAGAAACTCCCTATTGACCAGGTCCCTGCAATTTAAAAGGGTTTTTACTACCTATTCCAGTATGCATTTGAAAATCATATGCATTTACTCTTACATGCTACAATCAGACGGTTTTTAAGCCATTAAGGACATTGGGTCAATAACCAACATTTTCAAAGATCTATTAAATACCCATTTCCCTGGAAATAGAGCTTTTACAATTGATCATGGCTACCAACTCCCATTAAAATAACCCCCAAATGCTATCAACTCCCCCAAGATGTAGAGCACTAAAAAGCAGATAGCCAGGACAAATTTATCCCAGGGGAAAGTTGATGGCCCATTATGCTTAAGCAACACAAGAATTGTCACATAAGCCAGGAAGTTTATGGGACTTGCATGGATTTGTCCTCCCTGAGGGCATAAAAAGAAAGGTTCAGGGGGTGAATCAGTAGTGCTAGCACAAGCTCAAAGCTGGCTTCCTGTGGGAAGCATTTGGCTTATTTTGTATTAACTTTCAAGCGTGTACAGACTTTGGCAGAACGAAGATGCTTTAGGACTGAAGTGCCGTAAGAAATGCTGAGTTTGTGAGCCTCTTTTTGGTGGCACAAGGTTTTCCATGTTAAATTATACAGGTGTGTTACACCTCTAAGGTTGCATGGGGAAAACTGCTGGGAAGATTAAGAGTTCCTTCTTCCTCTACCCTGGGAAGGAAGCCCTTTTGGGCAGCTGGTGTTGTGTTGGACCCTAAAGCAGTCTGTGGAGGTGTGAAAGTGGTGGGACTGTAGGCGATCTCTGCAGGTAGCCTCTGGGTAAGAAGCAGCTCAAGAGATAGAACTCAGGACTGTTGTCCTCTTTGGCATCTTGATACTCTCAGCAGCTCATGCAAATTTTATACTGTCTCTTGAGTGGTGCTGCCAGTGACGGCTGCTTCCTAGGCGGTTCTTCTATTCACGCTCTCAGTGCCTCAGGGGTAGGTTTTTCCAGGCATATCCAAGAGATGTGTGATGCCTTCATCCCTTGTGTACCCAGATTCTCTTTGGCTGGAGCCCAACACACAATGAAGCTGGTGAGAGACTCTTGAGAACTACAGAGGGTATTATTCCAGCAGGTTTTTTTGTCTTCTGTGATCCCAGGGGAATGTCTGGCTGCTCCTCAGCCTTCCCTTCACCTCTTGCATGTGTTTTGTATCTGGCTGTTACCAACGCCTGTTCAGATGAGAGTCATTTGGATGTTGCTGCCTTGTCAAGTTGTCAGGATGCTGGCAATGATGTTTGTTGCGTACCAGTGTAGTGCTTTACTGGAGTCAGAGCTCCTAGACTGTGGTCATGAGGATGTAAGTAATCTTAACAAGTGTAGAAAGACTTTAGCTTTCATCTAAAATAACGTCACCCCCCAATTGCATTAACACCAGAAAATTCAGGGAAGGTGAGAGTTCATGAATTCTAGCAAGGAGTATTCATGTATGCAAGCAGAAAACCTGAGTCTGGAGGATTATCTCTTTAGACAACACCCCTCTACAGAGTCGCTGTGGAGAGGAGTCCTTTGTTATGATGGACTGGAAGATGTCCACTTGTCTGGAGAACCATCTCTTCACTGATGATACAAAGAGTTTGCTCTCCAAAAAAATATCCATGCAACTTGATTCAGTATCTGTCTTCATGGAGTAAGTTGTGGCTCTTGGGCTTGTGTCTGCTGCCTCAGAAGTAAGGTTGCTTCATGTTGTGTTAACCCTTTGCAGCCTTGGGTGAATGTATTGTCCACACACCAAGAACATTATTGGCAGGCTGGTGCTTGTTCCTGGGAAGCCAAGAAGAGGTTTGGGTAAAAGGGGAGCCTTCCTGCGTGGGCGTAGTAGAAAGAGGAATTGTGATGGTTAAAGGACATGAAAGCAGAACCAAGAATCCCTTGTGACTTCATTAGACTGTATGGTTAGCTGGAGCTGGCTTGGTCTCAAGTATTTTCCAGCTGTCCATGGAGGGCACTTGGACAGCTTCCACCCAACCCCACTCCCACTTCCCCTCTGAAATCTCTACAGGGAAAAGACTCCTATTTTTGAATTGCAATGGAATTCCTGTGGCGTTACACACTGAATCCTTTGCAGTACCCAGAGAATAAATTTTGATTTATGGTACTGCATGGGGTACATGGTGGCCTTGCTTTTTATTTGCAAGTGCCATCATTTGCCTTTCAGTAGTAATGGCCACTTTCATGGCCCCAGGATGAATATGGCTGTTGCTGAAATGTGCCATTCTTGCTCCTCTTCTCCCACCTTAAACCACATCAGGCTTGTGTTACAGCTTGGTTGTCCATTCTGCTGCCCGGTAGATTAGCAGATCCTCTCCTCTCTCCTACCTGCCCACCAGCAGTGGTTGAGGCAGTAATTGCTGCCTGGAAAAGCAGCAACAGTTCTGTCTCTCCAGAGCATGCCAAGTCTCCTCCTTTGGCCAAGGTAGCTCAGAGCCTGACCGGCAACCTTGAGTAGAAAGATGCTCTCTGCCCCATGAGTTAAGACAAAATTGCAGAGAGAAAAGCATGAGAAAAGGTTGTGAGGGTTCTCCAGGGAGGCCTGGGATCATGGATGTAGCATGATTTTTCAGCTGCTCGAAAAGGAGCTGTGGGTTTTTAGACCTTAGTGTGGTAAGGTCTACTGCAGTAATAGTTTTTCCATGCAAAGCTTACAGTCATTTGGTGATTTTCCCCTTTAATTTGATGGGGTGACAGAGAGAAGATGGAGCAGGACTCCAAGATGGCAGAGGACAGGAAGCAATAGTCACAATTTGGAACATGAGAAATTTGGTTTAGACGTTAGGAATTTTCTATTTTTGACTATGAGTGTGGTTAAATACTAGAATAGGTTGCTAAGAGAGGTTGGAAAACCTCTGTCCTTGTAGCTGTTCAGGCTGGATGTTGCCTTGAGCAACATTACTTACTTAGACCTATTTTGAACAAGGGGTCAGAGTAAATGACTTGTGAAGATCTTCCTTATCCACAGATATGAGTCTCTGATTCCACTGTTCTATGGTGACAGTCACTGAAGCTGCTGAACTTCATCTTCCTTTCCTTTTTTCTAGAGCATGAAATGCCACACAATGACAACATGTCATTTTGTCCCACACAGAGCCGTGTGCTTCTGACCTAGCATGAGGACCACACAAGTGTCACTGTGGCTCCACTGTGCTGCTTCACCTAAACAAATATGATTGTCAGCTAGTGTCATTCAGAAGTTTAAATCAGCAGCATCCTAGGTGAGCACCTGTCATGAGGGAGGCCGTCATACCTGATCTTATTCCCTCAAATACCATCATTTCACATGGTGTACATACCCATGCTCATTTCTAATAATGGCAGTCCATAGCCCTCCTGTCCCTAGTCTCTCTCTACTGTTGCATATGCTCTTCTTGAAAGCTCCACTCTCTCAGGGATGCAAATATTCCCCAGGTCAAGGTGCTATTGCCATGCAGCTACCTGCTCACAATGAGTTTTGGATGCTATTGGAAGAACTTTCACTTTGAATCTGGCAAACCTGATGACCTGATGGTCCTTCTCTGTCTCTCTTCTATCCCATGCTCTATCCTTTGGGTTTGGTACAGCTGATAGCTGTACCTTCATGTGTCCTGTCTCTCCTTGTGTTTTTGTGTTGGATTGCAGTAAAATAACAATTTTACTGTTATAAATACCATCTAGTTTGGAATACTCTGGTCTTGTAGGCATTGGAAAACTATTTGGGGAGCAGAGGAGAGGGCTTTCATTTAGGCTGTTTGTGGAGTCCAAAGACTGCTCTGCCTTCCCCCTGGGGAAAATCACAGAAACGCTAAAGAGGGAGAGCATAACCTTGGCAGTAAGCAACAGGCGAAGACGCCAGTTGCATGCTCCTTGTCTAAGCTAAGGATGCCAGTGGGAAATGTGGATTGAGGAGAATTGGAGTTGCCCATTCTACAGCTGTTTTGGCCTTGCTCGTGACTTTGGGGACACCAGCAGGATATTTATGCTTTCCATACCATAGTGGGTGAAATTGGGGTTCTTTCTTGTTATTGTCCATCCAACTCATCTGAACATGCCAGTGCTGGAACTGCTCCCTCTTCCCTTGACACAGCCTTGAACCTTCCAGATCTCTCAATGGAGGAAATCAGAGTTATTTATAATTAAGGGCTGACAAAAAATGTTGCTAGTGTCAAGGGAATGGCAGGCGACAGCCAGAAAAACATCATGTCTCCAGAAGATGGGCGTCGGGAATATCCCTCTGAATAGGGCTGACGTCAGCTCTCGGAATTTGGATAGCCTAGAAGGACTCAGGGCTATTTTTCCAAGATATCATAGGTCAGGAATCAATGTTATTTTTAATTTTGTGTCCCCCGAGCAGCTCTGGTGCATGAAGGAGATTTCCCCCCCTGCCCCTCCCCCTTCCCCTCCTTATCCTCTATTTCTATGAAATTTTTGCTTCTCTTCCTTCTGCGTCATGCCACAAATATGTTCTTCAGGTTTGTTTATTCTTCTCCCTATCTATTCCTCCCGGCCTGCTCCCGTCTTGGTTGGGTTGAAGGGATGGCGTCAGCGTGGCGCGTGTCTGGGATGCTCAGGCGAGACATCACAGAGAAGAGATCATGTTCTCCTAATTTGTAGTTTCCGGTTGGGAGAGTTTTCTCTCCACAAGCTGATGTGGCTGGGGAAAGTGTTCTGGGAATGCTGCTTTGTGGTGGGAGATCTCAGGGCTTGGTGAAGACAAGCTGGTCATCTCATCTTGCCATTAAATGCTGCCATATCGTCCAGCCAAGATTTTCTAAAGTAACTGGGGTTTCAAAGCTGCTTTGTTCACTGGGAAGGTGGGTGAGATGTCTCCATCTCAGGATGGCCTATTGGGGCTGACCCGTAGGGCAGAGATAGTCAGCAGATCCTGATTATCTGAAATCTCCCAAGTCAGCAATGGCTTCTGAAAGTCTCAGCTGTTTCATATCTAGGGAAGTGGACTTAGGTTACCGAGCTCGGCTCCACATGCCATCCTCCTGCAGTCTACTTCTGAAGTTTTGTTCCTCTGTTTTTTCACTTTTTCCTCCTTCTTTTCCATTTGCTGTAGCAACCTCTCTCTTTCTAAACAAATTGGTTGGTATAATAACTTGACTACATATCCTGCCATCTCAAACACTGTATTCGCACATCTCACTTCACATCTCAGATGAGAATACGCCATTTTTCCCTTTAGCCCATGCTCAGTTTTTTATCTTTCTTTCTATAATTCAGTATGTTAAGGAATGCACTAATGAACACCACTTTTACAGAAGCTCCTTGTTCAAATATAGCTGGTGTACCTTCATGGCAAATCCAGCGTAAAGAAATGATTGCATTGTGCAGCTTAAAGATGCCAATTGCTCCTGGAAGCATGGGAACAAGTGAAATGCTTTCCACTACCTTAATGTTGCTGTTGGCCTTATGCTGCAGGTTTAGTCATTCTTATGACATATTTCCACAATGGTGCATTTCCATCATCATTCCACAGTGATGTATTTGAAGCCTTTCCATGATTTTTTTCCCTTCTTAGAATCTCTTCAATTAATGGCTTCACAAACCATAGGTCAGGGTCCTTGGATTCTGAAGACTTAAAGACAATGTTTTCTAGGGCTACCTGTCCTAATCATATCTCAGTCCATGAGGTTAATGGCAGTGATGGTGGAAATTCTAGTACTTGATTTAAAAGAGTATCTGTCATTTGCAGCGCAACTCAAGGCCCTACTGCTATTATTATTGGAATTATTATTATAATTAAGTTAGATCCTGATCATTTTGCACAGCTGAGGACATGAACTCCCTAAAGATCAACACTGGGATTGTTCATGTACGGGTGAATGCAATATAGACCTCTGAACTGTTCAGAAAGAGCCATGTAGAGGGCAGAATGAAACTTAAATTTCCTGACTGCTGGGTTGCATTTTTTTCCTCCAAATGCTGAGAGACATGCCACACTGTGAGGATCATTTTCTGGACACCCAGAGCACTGCTCTGCTGCAATGTCTCTTGCCTACATACCTCTCCTAGCCGTTACCTTCCTGCGCCCTTTAGAAATTGATGTTTTGGATATCCTCATTCCAGTATTTTTTCACTGCTCCTGCAACTCTTTATTTTCAGCTCTGGAGATGGGAGGAGAGACAGTCAGCAGTGTTGTCAGATGGCTTTCTCTACTAAACATGCCCTTTGCTGGATCTGTCTTCAGCGAAGTCCTCCTCTCCCCATTAAGCTTATTTTGGGAGCTCCTGTGCTTCCTTGCCCTGTTTCCTGCAGACATCCCAGACCTCCTCTCAGAAAGGATTCAGGTCATGTGCAGAGAGACAGATAAATGTGAAGAAGGTCCTGCTGTTGGCTCAGTGCTGGCTGGACGCAGGCAGCACTTTTCTCCAAGCTCTGTTTTGAACAGAGGTGGAAGAGAAATTTCTTTGAGCAAACTCTAAGATTCCTTTTGCTCATGATCTTCCTTATACAATATACAGGGATGGGGGTGAGGTAGTGTGCTTCTTGATGTGTTATGTGTCTGTGCTCTGCAGCAGCCCTTTGTTCTTACCATGCACTGCCACCTTCGGCACACTCATCTTGGGGAAGAGGATAGAGTAGAGGGATTCAGGCTAGAGAAGCTGGAGGAGAGGCTTCTTGGCCGTAGATGGCAAACACTTTATTTTTCCAAGAATAAGATTTGTCCATTCCTGCCCTGACCTGTATCAGGGACAATCCCTGAAAACCCTTATTGGAACCAGCTGTAGCTGTTAATTCCTTTCAGTTTCCTCACACCTTGAGAAAAACTTACTTCCACTCCCACCCTTCAAATTACACTTTTTCTTTCTCCTTGCAGGACTGGCCTCTGCATTTCTTTTCTTGTCCCATTGTTTCTCCCCCCATTTTGTGTCCTGTTACCTGTTCTCTGGGGTCTCTTCTGTCCCTGTTGTTGGAAAACCTTCTCTAAGAGTAGAATTCATCAACAAATCTACTGTAATTAGCAAAACTTCTTCAGATTTGCATGACTTCCTCCCACCCAGATCACTCACTAGCAGAGCACCTTACTTAGCAGAGCACCTTAGAGAGCAGAATTAGTAGTGTCACGGGCCATCCTGTTGAAACTTGCTGATTTTGTCATGCCTTACCAAATGCGGTTGGTTTCAGAGAGTTGAGGATGAGGTCTCCAGATCTGCTGCACCCTTTTCAGGTTATCTACAGGTGGCTGCTGCTTTTCCTTTTTTGGTCTATTCAGATCTATGTTGACTGTCTCCTCTCCCTTGTCCTTGCAGGGCATACATGAGTGTGAAGGAGCTGAAGGAGGCACTGCAGTTGAACAGCACCCACTTCCTCAACGTTTACTTCGCCAGTTCGGTGAGAGAAGAGTTGGCTGGTGCTGCCACTTGGCCATGGGATAAAGAGGCCCTTAGTCACCTGGGTAAGTGAGCTGTCCCACTCATGGAGTCTCAGGGTTGTTGGCTTTTTTCCCTCTTGGTTGACTTGGCATAAAAGGCAGCCATGATTTGGCTGAACATTGAGGATATTTAAAAAAAAGTCACGATAACAGGTTTTTGGTGTAGCAACAGTTGTTGCTATAAGAAAAGCAGTTGCCTGTTCCCTGTGTCCATGTGGATAAAGTGGTGCGGTTGCACCCTGACAAGGGGATTCCAGATTGTTATGAGAAACTTTTAATGTTGAAGGCAGTGAGGCAGTGGTAGAGAGACCCTGGGGAGAACTACAGGTTCACTATCAGTGCAGGCTCCGGATTGGGGTTTAGACTCGTATTTGACTTCTCTGTGACCTTTCAGGTCTGTCTTCCAGGGTTCTGAAAATGGTGAAGTTCCCTTTGCACCATGTAATGACAAACAGATAAATCAGAAGTGTTGGTGATTTCAGAGCTGAGACTCCAGATATGAACAACTCCAAACCTCATCAGGCAGTGGGCAGTGGCAGCTTCTGAATCCAGCTGCAAATGTGAGGATGACTATGAAATTAAACCATGTTTTTATAACTTGGCTTACTGCTTGCTGGAGGCAAGGTTCTTGACTTCAGTGAATTCAAGGCAGACCCTCAAGGGCATCAGCCCTGGCAGGCTACACAACAGGCAAAAGGGCAACGGCTTCACTAGAATGTAAATGTATTGTGTGTTTTCTCCTGTTTCTGCTGTTTCTTTTTCCTGCTTCTACCTCCACCTCTTCAATGTCAGAGATTTCTGGCAAAGCCCTTTATACTTTGCAGTCAAAACATCTGAAGTGTTTCTCAGTAAGTAACTGGAAATAATTATTCCTGACACCTGCACAAAAGACCTAGACCTTCTGCTTTTACAAGTGCGTGATGGTCAAACCTTCAAAGTTTTAAAGACCTGTTTCAAAGTTCTTTTTTGCCAGTTTCCCTCAGCAAGTTTCAGAACTGTTTTTTCAATAGCATATTGCCGCAGTTGCTTGTTGAGGAAGGCAGATCTCCATGAAATTTATTCCTTTAGCTCCTAAAAATCACTTCCAAGGCTCAGCTTGACAATCACCTTACTACAGCCGGTGCTTCATCCATGCATTTTCTTTTCAGGCCCTTTCCAAAGGTTTGCAAGCAGTTGTACGGGGGAGTGGGTAATCAGGGTGACTGGGATTCATCAAAAGCTTGCATTTAGGTCCAGTCTCAGTCTTTGCGCCCAATAAGCAACAGAAGAGTTGGCACCATTTGGAAATGTTGGATCAGGGTTTTACCATGGAGGTTCAGGGGAGAAGGGGTGTTGTCTTGGTTCTGGTGCCAGAGCTGTGAAGTATGAAGCTGGATATGAACTTCTTTGAGGCTATGGCAGACTGAAGATGTTTGTTCAAGACTGTCCTTGGTTTTAGATTTATAGAACTTGTGAGGGTGGGTGGTGGACTCTGCTCTCTGTAAACAATAGTGTCCACCCACCTGTTTTGTACCATGCACAATGTATATACTATTTTCCAGCACAGAAGAAACTTGGGTCTGAGCAGGTTATGAATATATGGCTTTTGACAAAACCACTCAACAGAGGCTACTAGAGAATCTGAGGAGATGTGAAGATAAAGCAGTGAGGAAAGAGCAAGAAAGACCTTGGGAGGAGTGAACAGCAGTTTAAGGAAAAAATCCTGAGCTTTTAGGACCTACGGTGACTGGGGTGGAGACAGATCTTTACATGGGAAGGGTCTGTCTCTCCAAGAAGACAGACTCCTTCATTTGTGTTGACTCTTGCTAATATCCTGTCTATCCTGACCTTAAAATATTAAGGTCAGCACGTAGGCCCTGTTCTCTTCGTGCTACTATTTAGTCCCATGGAGCAGAAATGCCAAGCTGATTTTTCCCTATGCACGTACAAGCCTCTCATCTAAAAGCTCAATAAGCATACTGTTTCCAAACTGTTCTCCACAAATTCTTCTCTAGATGTTTTTCTAACCTGCCATCTGGACTTTGTACACCTTCAAAACCATTCTTTGTTGACCTCTGAGTGTGTCCTTCAAGAGAGTCCTCCTCATCTTCCTGTTGATGTCTTCACCTTTTGAAAGTGTTCAGTGAACTTTGTTTTTCATCCCCTTCTCTTCACCTATGCTTGTTTTGGGCTACCAGAAATTAAATGACCATTCTTATGCTGATGATTTACAGATCTATTGCTCTCCTCCAGATTACTCTCCTGAATAAATTTGAATTTCAGGCAGCGCTTCTGAAAGTTTAGGGTTGGTTTCCCATTTTAGACCAATAGTAATACCAACCAACAGCAACTACATTTACTGAAGTACAAGAGATAACATACTGAGTTGAAGAGAGTAAACTGGTCTATGATACTTCTGTAGGCAGTATTTCAGCTGCTGTGGAGCTCTTAGACAGGGACAACTTGAAGACAGAGGTAGAAGGTCTCAGGTCTTTTGCACCACTCCCTCTTAACCATACCATCTGTCTCAGTCTTTCCACCATAATCACGTCAAATTCAAAGTTCTTACTTGGAGTCTGGAATGAATTTTCTGAGAACTTAGAAGTAAATCTATTTAACTACAAAACACAAGGAGTCGAAAAACTCGTGTTCTATAAAAACCTTACCTTTCCACAGTGGAAAGCCTTGCCTCAAAAACCCTGTAATAATGCAGTTGCTTTAAACTTCATGTGCAGCTGCATGTGAACTGTATTTGCTTAAACATGGTTGAAAGGCAAGGGAATTGTGAATATTTGATGTTATAAATACTTTCTGTAGTTATATAAGCTGAGGCCAGCTCATATATCTGGCTGAGGTCAGTGGATCCTGAAGGAGGGCCAGCCGTTCCATCAAAGGTACCTTAAGCAATCGCCATCTTCCTGTCTGACTAACTGTCATGTGTTTGTTCCATTAATTGCTGTGACTCAGTGTTTGGGGAAGACTGGCCCTGTGATACAGGTTCAGCTCTGTGGTTTGCTGTTTAAAGATCTCCTGTGCTTGCTTGAGCATGCGTCCTCTGTAACAGCCCTAACCCAGGATCAGGTTAGCTTCTTGGGGTCTAGATTGAGCTGAAGTCCTTCAGCATTACTGTTGATCATGGCTAGAAGCAGGGCAATGTGATGGAAACTGAGAGCTTCCAAGGAGTGGAGTGAAGTGCAGTCCACACCAGTGCTAATCATTCACTGTACTGATGGATTGGGCATCTCTTGGTTTTTTGAGCAGAGCTGGGGCTTGGCCTTGAGGACATTATGAGCTCTAGCTGGTAAGTCTGGTCTGGAAGAGGAAGAAGAAGCCAGACCTGAAGCTTTCAAGCTGCCTGGACTTGGTTGAGTGGGCAAATTCAAAGAAGACTCTGGTTCACCTGTCTTGGTGACCTCCTTGGACCTCCTTGATGTCAAAGGGGCACGACATGGAAGTTTTTAGCTTGGTTGTGTAAATGTTGACCTTGGAAGTCTCCTTGGGCTGGTTCTCAGGCAAGAGAGAGAGAGTTCGCTTAAAGCCAAATTTAGCCCATCTCCCAGGGCAGGAGGAGGCAGAGGTGAGGTGAAAAGCCTGATCTGCAGAGGAGGGAGAGGAAAGACTGGTCTTGTTGGGATGTTACAAATACTTCTGTATCTTGTCTTTACAGCCAGGATCCTGCAGAGGGGAAATAAAACTTCCTGGTCCAAAGCTGGGAGCTCTCCCAGCTCATCAGGGAGATGTGGGGACAGGGAATGGAGCGACAGAGATGTTCTGGAAGGAAGGCAGAGTTCTCATGCTGTTTCTAATCCTGCCATCTAATTAGCTGTAAAAAAAAGTATTACAAATATGATTGTCCTTGTGGCGTGTGTGGGAGGAATGGGATAGGGAAAGCCAGCAGAGGGGAGGGACAGGGTATCCCAGCCTTGGCATCGCTCCCCTGTGACAGTTTTCTCCCTCCCTGTGCTGGAATCCCATTTATTCCCCTGCATGGGAAGAACTTTGGGTTTCTGCTGGGAGGAGGGCTGCTTGGTCACAGGGCCTCCTGTACCCCTCGTGCTCAGACCTGTTCCTTGTGGTTAGTGCCACAGGATGTGTGTGGGGTTTTCACATCTCATTTATTTGTTTATGAACACTGTTTTCTTTCTGCATGAGCATTCCTTCTCTCAGATCTTCGGGCAGGCACCCCCTGCCTTGCTCAGGCTTGTGTTTGGCTGCAGACATGCCTTTTCTTTCTGTTCTTTTACACCCTGTTTTGATTAAAATGAGGAGCAGCTTTTTTTTATGTGCCCACTGGGTTCTTCATCAGTGGGATGCCCCTTGCTATCTTGTGTTTACCACTGTAGTAATTGAGAAGCTTGCAAAAACCTAATGATTGACAGGATACAACATGAAGGTCCCAAATGGATTTTTCAACCTCTGTACCTCTTTGTGGCCCATCTCCAGTCAAATGAATGGTCAAGAGCTACCAGATGGGATGCAAGGTCCTCTGCTCTCGTGTTTTACAACTGAGGATAAAGGGAATGCAGCTACTTTGTGACCCGTCTTTAGCCTCAAGCCAATCTGCCTTGAGCATAACATCCACGTTGTGGGGCAGAAGAACAATAAACATAAATTTTTAGCTAGGAAACAGTGCTACTTGACAGGTCGGTGGTGTTTCTCAGCCCTTCTATGAGCCACACACGGAGAATGCTTCATAGAAGATGCCACTGTTTTTTTTTCCTTCACCCTTTTGCAACTCTGTTGGGCCTGAGAGAATTTCTCAGGGCATCTCTGAAGACCCCTTTCTAGCCCCAACCCATTGTTCACCCAGCATGGTTCCACCACAGGAGGCACAGACCTGCCAGGGAGACTGTGATCTGAAGAAAGCCCTCTCTTGGAAGGAATGGCTTGTAGTTGAGGACATGAGGTAGTCCAGTGTTGCACAGAGATGATTCAGGAGCAGGTTTCAAGCAGTCTCTGCTGTGGCTGGAGACAGGATCACACGGTGGCCCTCTGCCAATTTTGACTTTGCTGGCAGGGCAGCAATCAGCAGCAGAGATGCAGTAGCAGTGGAGCTCTGCTGTGAGGTAGCTGGCACAGTAAATCCTCCGGAGTCCTGCAAAGGAGGGAGCAAGCTGTGCCAGAGCCAGCTATTCACTGCACTGCCATCCAAGCTGTCTGGATTAAAACAGCTTTCTATGTCATGGGGGTACTGTTTGGAGACAGCCTGGGCACATGCTGGAGTCTGCTTTTTGCCCTCTTGCCCACATGCAAACCCCTATGAAGGGGAGGAAGGGCTCTTCAGATGCTGCATTTTGGGATATCTCACTCTAAAATACATAGTGAATTTGGGTCAGGTTTATGGTAGAAGCTTATTGGATTGCAACAGCACCTCATGAGAGTTTTAATTTGCTCCTTAAATTCTGATTTGGAGGTTGAAGCAATAGGTCATTGATGTTTTCAGTAGGGGCCAGAGGCAGGGCATTTGACTCTTCATGTGGACTTGTCCTAAAGGTGGCTTCTAGTTGGCACAGCCAAGTGTGTCAGGACTAGGCACTTCATTGCTCTCGCCTGCCGTGGGAGCTGGCATGCTTTAGCTACTGTCTAGGCTAGGGAAGGTCTTCTGCCCTCTGGTTCAAAAGAGTATCTCTGTAAGCTCACAGCATATCTTGGTTTGGTGCCCTGGCTCCAAACCTCATTTGGAGCTGTAAGTGTGAACCAAAGCAGACTCTGAATTATGAACATGTGAAAAGACACAGAGGGAAACACGAGCTGAAATGGCTGAAGATGTTGGGGGAAGTGGTGTGATCAGAAGGGGAAGACACCCACCACATTCCACTCCGAGAGGGCAAAAAAGCCCTCTTCCTATCCTTCAAAAGAGTGAATATGTCCATCTTCAGGTCTCTGTCTGGCACCTAATTTGTGAGCTTATACAGCATAGGTGAGTAACAGCAGCTGCCCGCCGTCTCTTTCTGTGGTTGATGTTCTCTGTACTTCCAATTGTAGGTGGAGTTGTCCTCAACCCTGCTTATTATGGTATGCGTGGCCACACAAACACCATGATCCATGAAGTGGGACATGTCCTGGGACTGTACCATGTCTTTAAGGGAGTGAGCGAGAGGGAATCGTGTGATGATCCCTGCAGAGAGACAACTCCATCCATGGAAACAGGAGACCTCTGTGCTGACACTGCTCCCACCCCAAAGAGTAAACTCTGTCGGGATCCAGACCCCACCAACGACACCTGTGGCCAGACACATTACATGGGAACACCCTTCAACAACTACATGAGTTACACAGGTAATGAGTAATCCTTGTCAGAAATTGTAGGGGGTCACCTTCCCTAGAAACTTGGGTTTCTCTCCCTTCTGCCTCCACTAATAGTCCCTTCTCTCCTTCTCTATCTCATGTGGTCCCTCCTGGTGAGTTTGGATGTGGCAGGCTGCAGCCTGTGCTTGCAGTAACTTCTTAGTCCCTTTCTTGCTGCAGGCTGTTTCCATCCATCCCTCCCTGCCAGTCTGTCACTGGACATGTATTAAGGCATTTTTTTGTCTGCACAGTGGTGTGCCATTGTTCTCCAGTCCTAAAGCAACTTTACTATTATTTTTTTATTATTGTTATTACTACTATTACTATTATAATTTTTGACCTTTGAGTGGAGCCCTTCTGGCTTGGTTTCCAATGGTCTCTCGTGGAGGGCTGGTCTTCCTCCTGGCAACCCAGGAGGACCAAAGCCTGAAGAGCAATTCTGTCACGTCCTGCTGACCCACTGCGAGTCTCGAAGGCGATGGCGCTGCCCAAGCATTAGAACTGGTGCGAGCTGCTGTTGAGTAAGGGCAAGCATGTGGAGCTGCTGAGGCAGTGCCATCTTGTGGCTGTGCGGACACACGACACCAGAGTCCTGGCAAGAAAGCCACCACACACTGGTCTCTCCCAGGTCTCCCTAGGGATTCCCAAACCAGGGTTTGGTGATCAGGAAATGTGCACGTTGTCGTGCATCGCTGGCCCATCCCTGTCGCCTTCAGCCTGGCCTCTCTTCCCCCAGATGATGACTGTACCAATACCTTCACCCCCAACCAAGTGGCCCGGATGCATTGCTACCTGGACCTGGTGTACCAGCGCTGGGGCCAGAGCAAGAAGCCTGCACCCATCCCAATGCCTCCCATGGTCACCGGGCAGACACAGGACACCCTCAGCATCTACTGGCTGCCTCCCATCAGTGGTGTCATCCATGAGAGGTAAAGGATCTGCTGTTGCAATGATCTTGGGATTCCACAGGAGCCTGCTAGAGAGGACAAGAGATCCTCCATGGTGCAGACTCCACATCCTCTTTTCTCCCTGGCTGTCTCCAGCAGAGCTGTCAGACACAAGAGCTGCGCTGCTGCAGTGGCCCCACTGGTACATGGGCTCTCCCGCAAGCTTTCTGCTGTCGGGGTACTGGGAGGGAAAGATGAAGAGCATTGGGAGGCAGTGCCAATTCTTAAACCCCAGAGTGCAATCACAGAATGAAAAATGAGCTTCATTTAGCACTTATTGTATAAAATAGCTCTTTACCAGGAGGAAATGCAGCCTTGTGGTTAAGGCAGGGAGCTTGAACCGCAAGAGCTGGGTTTCATTCCCAGCACTGTCACGGACTCGCAGAGTAACTAACTGGGGGTAAGTCAGGAAACTTTTCAAGCCAGAGAAACGATGCCAAGGAGCCAGAGATTTCTGGCTGGTGAGCAGTGCATGGCCCCAGGTGCCGGGTGGCTGTCTTCCTTCTCCCCAATACCAGCAAGTCATCAAGACCTGGATACACCACCAATGCCGCTATTCAGCAGCCACTCTTACTAAAACATCTTGGTTTCCCCCAGGTTTTAGGCCTATGTTTTTATTATGGGACCATAAGCACATGTTAAAGAGCTCTTGAACTTCTTTTAAAGTCGCCTCACAAAGCTATCTCTTCCAATTTAAAGTGCTGTTTGAGGGTAGCTGGGACGCTTAGATCAGTGTTTGCTGCCTTTTCAAAGAACTGGTGCTCCCCACAATGTGCCTTTCAGCCAGGGATGGCAAGGGCACGTGCCTGTCACACCCCTGCACATGAGAGCCTCTGAGTGCTGGCTGACCTCAAGTCACTCAAACAGACTGCTTTGGTGGGGAATGGAGTGCTTTGTGAGCAGGAAAATACGGGTCTAGAAGGCAGATGCTGGGGCTCCAGATCCATCCCCTGTTCTTGCTCATAGCTGTCTCAGGAGCTGCTCCATGGTGGGGGACCTGAGAGAAACTGGTCACGGAAAGTAGCTGAAATTTATCACAAGAAAGTGCCTTTTTCCTTCCTGGAGAGCACAGTAGGACAACACACCCCCCCCACACACCCTCACACCCCCCCCAGTTGACATTATTGTCAACCCTGCTATTAACCCCATTTTGTGTTACAGTAGTGATAAAAGCCAAAACCTGACTCTGAGATTTAGCAGAGGTAGACCCAAGTGCACCCAACTGCAGAGGCATTGCCCTAAAAAGTGTGAAGTCTGTTAGCTCTGCTTCATGGGTAAGAACAGGTGACTCAATGGCTTGCCCATAGAGCATGTAGAAGAGAAGAGATTAAAACCAGCTTGGTCCACAGTCACAGTCTTGTCTTTGAAGAAGCTTATTTCAAGCAGGATGATATGCCCAGAGGCTTCCTGGAAACTTAGCTTTGCTTTTCTAACTTCCCATCTGATCCTGTCTGGACAAATGTGGATGGAAAAGTAACTAGTCACAATTAGGCATGCCAACGCTTTGGTCCCTTGTCTGCAGGGAGCAGGACATGCTCTGCGACAACTGTGCAGAAGATGGCACCTTCCATCAGTATGTGCATGAGGCCTCTTCCCCTCGCGTCTGTGATTCCTCTGGCTACTGGACCCCAGAAGAAGCAGAAGGTAAATGTTCCTGCTCTTTCTCTGGCCATGAATCCCTTGAACAGAGGTGAGATCTTGTTAGGAAATAAAAAGGAGGTTTTTTTTCTTTTAGAAAGTTGTCTCCTCTTTGGGGAGGCTCTTTGGTGCAGGAAGGGCTTCTAGGTGCCCAGGAAATACCTAGTAAGTGCCAGATGGCTTTGGGTAAGCAAACTGACACCCTGCTATTAACCCCAATCATTGCCCAGAAAGTTGTTAGAGATTCTTGTCAAAGGAAGGGGCATTCCATTGAAATAAAAGTCTTACAACGTAGATCTTGGGACCTCATTCAAAACCTCAAGGGTATTCACAGGCTTTATTGCAGTCTTGTCCAAAGGGAGCAAGAGCAGCTCCTTGCTCAGTCCCACTAAATCTGTGCCAAGTCCTGGGCAATCTGGGCTGCATGCAATTCCTCCCTGCCAAGGTGAACAGCAGGATGTTACCACTTCACTTGTTCTGAAACTCAGATGCTGGTTTAGAGACCCACCTTGTGGGCATGTTGGTGACTTTCAGGATTACGCAGCTGCCACAGGAGCTGTTGGGCTTTTCATGCAGCCTCAGCTCCTCCAAGGGTAAAGCCAGAGGAGGTAAGGATACCAGGTGAAATGATCTCAGGAGCTGGATATAGTGCACAGTTGAAGGGCTTGTTTTCAGAGCTGCTTCTCTGTCTTGCTTTGGACCTGGTCCCTTCCTGCCTGTGACCTCTTCCAGCATGTGCCTGCAAAAAGCTTTGGTCACTGCCTATGTGCAAACCCATGGAGCCCTAGGGACTTTGCATTCAGATGCTATTGGTAAGCCTCTTGTGCCCATGAGACTACAGAGAAAGCTTCATGTCTCGCAGCTTTGTCCTGTCTCTAGAGCTTGGCACTGTGACCGGCTACAGCATGGGTACCATTGTCCCTGGTTTAGAATGCTGTGAGACAGCAGATCTGCCAAGCCTTATGCTCGTATGCATACCCAGGAGCTGGGAGACTAGTGGTGTTTATTGTTTTCTATGATGTTAGGGCAGATGCCACCAACTTTGTCATATGCCCATGAGTGCCAAACCTCATGGATGTGCAGCTGCAATACAAAGATGCTCAAGGACCTATGGGGTGCTGCAGGGAGGATTGCCTCTTTGTGTCCCCTGTAAAGTTAGCTGTCCCCTGGTTCTCATCGCCTACCTTCTCGTCCCTCCTGCCCAGGGCCTCCAGACGTGGATCAGCCCTGTGAGCCCAGCCTGCAAGCCTGGAGTCCAGAGCTCCACCTCTACCACATGAACATGACTGTGCCATGCCCCCAGCCAGATGGCTGCATCCTGGAGCTGCGCTTCCTGCACCCTGTCTACCCTGATTCTCTCACCCTCTGGACCACATACCTCTCCACTGGCTCTCCCAAGTCGCTATCTGACATTGAAATCCTGACAGAGCATGGGGAGTCCATCCATTTGGGCCCCTTGGACACCTTTTGTGATGTTCCCTTTACCGTGAAGCTTAACATCCCTAAAAAGATGTCTGGAGTCAAAATCTATACCTTTGATGAGAGGATGGAGATAGACACGGCCTTGCTGACATCCATGCCCCACAGCTCTCTCTGCTCTGCCTGCAAGCTGATCCAGTACCGAGTCCTCCGTGACCCCCCATTTGCAAGCGGGTCCCCTGCCACCGCACCACAGGCACACCGTTTGTTCATTGACACGTGAGTGACAGGGCTGCTCTGTTGTGATAGTTTTGATGACCTCCTTCAGTCCTGCCTTTGAATCCATGGATGGTATTGCTTGTGCTTTGTTCCTTCCCTCCCCGCCTCGGGAATTATGACATTCAATGTCACAAGTGGATTCTGTGTTCAGCATTGAGGAAGCTTGTTGCTGACCCACCATGCTAGCATAACCTTTGCCCATGAGCCCAGGCTAACTAGAAGGAGCTTATTAGCCCAGAAACATTTTCCCCATCAACACAACTGGGAAAATTATTGTTCCAGTTAATGCCACTTCTCTCCTGCTCAGACCTGAGGAAAATAAGTAGCAGGGCCCTCTGCATGACCTGGCAGAGACCCTCTTCCCACAGTCTCTGCCTCTGGCTGTTTAGAGTACAAAGATGCATGTCAGACTGTGATACTGCATGGGCACACACATACGATTTTTATAGCTGTGGTGGACAAATCTGTTGCAAATGTATGGGCTGTTCCCTCCTGCTCTTTCATCAAGTCCTCTCTGTTCTTGCAGTGAAGTCATGCCTGGGCAGGTGTACCAATACCAGGTACAGGCAGTCTCTGGGACGACATCAGGAGAAGCTTCCCCACCACTTGTCCATGTCCATGGAGCACCCTACTGCGGGGATGGCAAAGTGACCATGTAAGTCAAGAAACTCAAGCTCTCAGCTGAGGTTCTGTAAGCTGTCACATCATCCTGCCCCAAGGATGTACACTGGAGGGTTTTTTTTCTTTTTTCCCTTGTGGTTTGGGATATGTAACTGTGCACAAAGGAACAGGTATGAATCAAGGCATTTCTGCCAGCTTTTCCTATTAGGTCTGTTTTCTGCAGTATGAGGACAGAACCTTTTTAAGGAAACTGCCTAGGCTTTTTTTCTTCATGGGATGCCATAAATGTCAGCTGGGGGCTGATTCTTGACTTCTCTCGGGTTAACCTTCTCTCTCTCCCTTCTCCAGCTCCCACTGAAACACCAGTCCCATCTGAGAACCTCTTGCCCATTCCAACTCTTGCTTTCTCCAGCAGCAAGTCTTCCTGATACTTGGTTCTCTACTTCCTCTGTTGCGTATAGCTTCATTTTCTCCCATAGTTCTTGTCTCAGGTCTTATAAGAAAGTCACAGTACAGTCACACCTTCTGTCATATGCTGTGTTTTCAACTTTTTTATCCCCTGGCAAGATACAGTGTGTTCTCTCCTCTACCTTACTCCACATGTAGTTATTACTCTTCTCCCTGCTTCTGTGGAAACAGAATGAAGATACGGTGTCCTCATTCACAACTGGGCAGAAGCACAGGAGTGTTCAGTCAAGGGCATTGTTAACATGTTCAGCTGTTGTCCTCTTAGGAGCCTGGAGGAGGAATGCGATGATGGGGACTTGCTAGATGGAGATGGCTGTTCCAGGAAGTGCAAAAAGGAAAAAGGCTTCAACTGTGTCGGTGAGTCCAAATGGATTGTGAACTCCTTTTGAGGCAGAAGTCAAAACCGTACATCATTCATACTGCTCCATTATTCACACTGCTCCTCGGAGCAGGGAGTGATGTGCCTCCTCACAACAAAACATGGATTTCCAGCTGAAGTGATCCACGGAGCTTGTCAGGTCCTTGTGGTGGGAAATCCCAGGGCTAAACAGCCAGCATGCCTCTGGGAGGAGGATGTGGAGATGTATGTGCCTGGAAGCTGCTTTGTAAACAGGTCATTCCTTGCAGGGGAACCAAGCCTGTGCTACGTGCATGATGGGGACGGTGTGTGTGAGCCATTTGAGAAGACAAGCAGTGTCCTGGATTGTGGACCCTACACACCTGATGGCTATGTGGATCTGTGGGCAACAAAAGCCTATGCCTCCCATCACGACGCAAAGTCCTGCCCTGCTTCCTTGGTCACTGGAGAGCCTGTTGTGAAAGTGAGTGAAAGCATTGACCCCAAAACTGAGTTTTCTAGCAAAGGCCATGCAGTAAAGCTGTGGAGGTCACTGCTGCAAATGGCAAAACCAAAACCTTCAAAGTAGCTCTGTAAGCGTTCATTGATTGCTCTATTCCAATGCAGGGGGCCAGTAGAAGACCTGTGCATTTCTCACACCTCTCTTTCAGTAGTCCCTAAGCCTGGGGACTGCAGTATATGGAATTGTGTTTCCTCAAGGCTGGGAGCACCCCCAACCATGCGGTTTGCAAAACAGTGACCACCCTTATCCCACCAGCTAAACACACAACTTTGAGCATGTTGGTTTAAAAAAAATCCCACAGATTTAATACCTTATAAGGTCAGGGCCCGAAAGGATAGAATCACGCATTCATCAGCATCTGTACTGCTCTCAAACTCTCTGATCTAAAGCCAAGCAAAAATTGTGGGAGAGTTCCCATCTTTCATATGGGCTTTGGAGCTGGGCCTGGAGGTCTGGGACAGGAATTTGCCTGATCAGTGTTAACATGGTGTGTGTATGTTCTTTCCTTGCAAACTGAAGAAGGGTAAGAAATTTGTAAAGAAGTCATATTTAGACTGTTACATTGTGTTTCTATTGACCTGATATAAGAAACATACTTCTTGAGACCTACGTGATTAAGTTGCTCATATATATGTCTGATGAGATGCCCTGGATTCAGCTGTCTGCTCTTCTAGAATGATACACATATCTACTGGTTTGGTTTTTTTCCTGCCAGGCATATGTGGATATTTGGGATACCATACCAGGCACTGAGTGGAACAGAAAACTGGTATTCAGGCAAATGAATCGCACCTTTGGATCTCATCAGCCCAGCCAAAATCAGGACACTGTGGTCTTACCTATCATTTCACAGCTTGGCTCATTATTACTTACTCAGCCCCACAGACACCATAGGGTGCTTAAATGGCATATTTACAGCACCTCAAAATGGCAAAGGTCTCCTGTGCAGGTGGCAAGATGTCACTCCTACTTAGGAACCTGCATCTTAATTGTCTTCAAAACAATTTTGCTATGCAAAACAAGTTGCTAGAAAACAAGCTGAGATCTTTCTCAACATTTGTTGAGTCTTGAGGTTTTGTAGGTGCTGTTTCTTTCTTTCACTTTCCTTGCTTCTTTCTGGGTTGAAATAAATCTCTCCTTTCAGGTGTGTAAATCCCACCTTCACAGTGTGCCTAAGGACCTTTCCCTGTCTGCTTGGTTCCCCTGTACTCCCAGCCAAGACAATGCTCAGGATCCAGATGAAGAGAGAATGCCCTTGGGCAATGAAGGAGTTTGGCTCAAGGTAAATAAGGATGAAGGATTTGCTTACCTCAGCATTTTGGTGATAAAGGCCCATCCTTTTCTGTTCTGTAGGAGCTACAGCAGTCTTTAAAACTGCTCAGATAGGACTTGGTATTCTACCGAACTCTTCAAAAACCCCAAATGCCTGTGGCTGGGTCTTACATCATTGCCCCATTCCCACTGTGAACAGCAAACCCATCCTGGGGCAGATTGCCAGGAGAAGGGCTGTGCCTGAAACCAGAAGCCCACAGAAATGTGTTGAGGCTGAGAAACAACTTGCTCCTGACTATCCTTTATAGTCAAGCTGTGCCATTAGACCCACAGAGAGCAGACACAAGCTGTGTTTAAAGTCCTAATTGCCTTCATTCCCCATGACTGAGGAACAAACCAGGGTCCTGAGCACTTCAGGTTGCTGCCAAGCACCCTGAGCCCAAAGGAACCAGCTGTGGCATGCAGGTCCTTCTGCCCTCACTGGTGACACTAGACCAAAGGAGTCAATTCTGTGCCAAAGATGCTGGTCCTGCATCCCAATGGGCGCTCAGGGACTGCCTCTATAGCTGGGGGCTGTGTCTGGGAAGGCACCTGGAGGGTTGAACCTCTCTGTCCTGGCAGGCAGAGGAGCAGGACAGAGAGCTGAGGGTGAGGCCAATGTGATTTTTACAGCATTGATTTTCTGACCACAGACACGGTTTAGAGGTTTCGTCGCTGTTTCCTGGTGTTACTGGAAAGCTGGGCTCTGGCGTGCTGCTTCCTCTGCAGTTTTAGGGGCACCTTGCCCTGCTCTGCTTGCGGCTGCCTAGAGACGACCTGTTCCCAAGAGGCTGATGACTTGGTGAATTGTCAAACCTGAGTCAATAAACATGGCTATTGCCTCTGAGCTACTCTGTCTCTCCACAAAACTTCCCTTAACTGTTCTTCTTTTTTCCCTTTCTTCCTTGTCTGTGTGCTCACAACCTACTTTCTGGCTTCATTCTCTGGCCATGAAAAATGCGGCTCCTTTCCTCCTTTGCTAGTGAGAAAGCAGCAATCTCCCCCTCTGCCCTACCTAGATGAAAGCTTGCTTTCCACTTCTCACCAGGGGTTAAAGCGTGTTCCTGTTTTATTGGAGCTTGCGGTCAGTTCTCTTCCTCTATGGATGTTTATATTAAAGACTTTCATTACTGTTTCTCCATGCTCTCTCTAGGAGTGCTATTATTTTCCACCCATAAAATTATTTATGGGCTAGTAATAAATATGCCCTTTTTCTTTTTTCCTTGTTTTTAATACAGTTTGCCTGATTGGTAACATATTGGGTTAGGAAAGAGAGCTTCTTGTTGACAATTTGCCTAGCGCACCAGCATGACCTGACAGGAATGGTGCTGTTCATGCACATGCATATCCATGTGCGCATGGTGTTTTGTGGCCACCAGCTCCTATGGCCATTTTAAAGCTGTTGCACCTGCGTCACCCTGTTAGAGCCATGCCATGAAACTCTTTGGGTGGTAGGAATTGCTTCCTACAGCATTTCTCAAGAGGTGGCACCAATAACAAGGGAAAGGCTACGTCTTGCTGTAAGTAGGCCGGGGGGCAAGAGATGTGTGTGTCTGTGCCACCTAACAAAGCATCTACCATGCACCTTGGGTCTGCAGATGGGAATCATTATGATTTGCAGCTCTCCAGCCATGCTTTGTTCTCAGTTTCCAACACATCCAGTGAGGAAAGAAATCAAAATCACTTGTAAGCAAGTCAGGATGCGTAACATGCAGGAAATGAAAAAGAAAGGGGGAGAGGGAGGGATTAAAATTAAGATAGCTGGCTGTGGCCAAGCACATCATATGTATTAAAACTGAAAAAGGATTGGGACATTCAGTCCAAATCAGCTGATGTTGGTCTAACCTGGGGCCAGCGTCTTTCAACACCAAGTAGGTGTGCTTTAGGAAGGGAAAGATTAAACCCTCCACCTTAAGCTGTGTAGTCCAGGGAAAGCCTCACCTGACTTCAACCATTTCTCCTCCCCTGTAGAACCATGCTCGGAGGAGCAGGCAGCAGGTGCCTGAGTTAAAATCAGCTTGACTCCTTGGGGCTTTCCTGTTGCAGTCCTGTCCTGAGGGCCTCCTTGGAGCAGGCTGTGAGCACTGCTGGCTCTTCATCTTCTTTTCTTGCTTTCCTTTCCTCCCTTTGGCTTTCCTGTTTCTCCCTGCCCTCCCCCCATTTCTCACCGAAGGAGACAGTGGAGACGTACCAAATAAAAATGTTTGTGCCTCCTGGCTCACTCCTTGCAGCAAGCCCTGGCCAAGGAAGCATGTAGGCAGCAGTGAGGACTCGCTCTGGGGTGTCTGCTGTTGAACACCTCCCTGCAGGGTGGGAGCCCTGGGCTGAAGCCCAGTGTTTTTTCCTGCTCCCATGCATAAGCAATGCCTGGCATGGCATGCACCACCCTGAGGCTGGGCTGCCATCACGAATCAGGTGGCTGTCCCCTCCGCTCCCACTGTCTGCTCCTTGGGCTGTGCCTGGCCAGCTGGGACTTGTCCTCCTCAAAATACACCTTCGCCTTAAATTTCTGGGCTTCCTCCACACCGGCATTTAACAAAAACACACCATAGGGTGGATCTTGATCAAAACACATCTTGGCACAGGGTGGGGGGATACCAGGGTGAGGGAGAAAAACATTTCTATCTTCTTACTTCCAAAGAATATCTGTCCTGCTATGATTGATGCCACGAGATTCCCGACTGCTTCCTATAGCCTTTGGGGCTATAGACAAGTGGGGAGCTGTCAGCTGTCCTAGCAGGCAGGGCTTCTTCCCACAAATCTTTCCATGTGCTGTCTGATGGACAGTTTGCAGTCACTCTGGGTACTGAGGCTGTTCTTTGTTGGTTTTGTTGTTTGGGTTTGGGTTTTTTTTTTTAATGGAAATATTCTGGTGCCAGGGCAGTAGCTCTGAATACCTTGATTGCTTAGCCAGCACTCCATGGGATGGGAGTCAGAGCCTGATGGGGGAAGGGCTGAAAACAGGGTAATCCAGGTCTTGGTCAGGTGTTGCTCAATTTTAAGAGCAGCAAATGTGGAAGCTGGAAAGATACCATAAATTTACGGCAAGCGGACTGATACTTGTGGGGAAGACTGGTGAAAAGGAAAAGGGGAATTAGGAGGGAAAGGAGTGTGTTCCTGCACCCTTCTTTCTCTTCTCTCTTCCCACACATTTTCTGCCCTGCACATCTGTAGTCTCAGACCCCCTAACCCTGTGCCTACTTTCTCACCATGTTTGCTCTTTGTCTCCTTGTGTAGATGGGATCAGAAAGGCTGTATTTCATATGCACGCTCTCAGGGTCTCTCTCACCCTCCTGCCTAGGTGTGCTTTGAGAAGCCCGCAGTGCCCACCTCCCTCCTGATCTTCCTGGCCTCCTCTGGCACCATCTCAAGCAACCAGCGCAAGTCAAGGGTCGCTGTCCAGCTGAGTTACATAGATGGGCTGAACCGCTCTTTGGGTGAGCAACCGATGGGCTGTGGTATCAGCAGGGACACCAGGAGCTCACACCCCTGCTCTCTGGATCTCTCACTGGTTTGGGTGCTGCTGTCCCTTATTCCTGCTTGTAGCATCTTCTGCTTCCCAAGCTGGTCTGTTGGGATGTGTGGGGAAACAGAAGAGATAGACCAAAAGTAGAGAAAATGTCCCTGAAGTTGAGCTAGTGGCTTCTTTGTTTGCCTTGTCTTGCAGGGATATACGAGCTGTCATGCCAGCACAACCCCCTCGTCATTAACGTGAGCCATGGCCAGAAGGACTCATCACACTGGGCTGTTTCGGTGCTGCTCAACTTCTCCTCCCCACTTGTGGGCATTGCAGCTGTGGCCTTGCGGACCTCAACTGAGCCTGGCTCCTCTGACCCCACTGCCTGCCTCCTGCAACATGAGGAGGGACACAGCCATCAATGCTGCAGGTATGGTCTCCTCAGAGCACTTTGCAACACACGCTCAGAGGACCAATCTCCTCTGGGGCTTTATGCTTGAGTTCTGGAGTTTTTATCTACTTGCTGAATGTTTCATGACTTGTTCTCCAGTGGTTTTTGAGGTGGTGTTGGAACACCCAGTATGATGGCTGGATTTGCTTATCTCGCTGCAGGGAGGCAAGAAAATAGATTTTGTGTGTGGCCTGTGCATCTGCACAAAACTGCATTAAAGGGCTGTTCCCTGCTGAGAAAACCAAACTCCTTCTGCTGAGGAGTTACTGCTGAGGGTTGCTGCTGAAGCTGAAATGTTGGCTGCTTCTGCGTATCTTTTACAAGCTCCATCTCCATCCATTCCAGTCTTCCCCACACTGCAGGAGGTGGGGGTGAGGCTCTCCTCCTTCCCGTTTTCCTCCTCCTCCTCCTCTTTGTGCTGACTCCCCCTCTCCCAGGCTTCCAAACAAGTCTCATGCTGCACTGTTAGAATGTGGTGATAACAATAATAGTAGCAACGGTGCTTTAATTTATTGATGTATGGTGCTCCCAGGCGTCTGCCTGTCTTCATAAAGCAGCAAACGAGAGGCAGTGTTTGCAGAACGGGCGCCGCTCTCCAAGCGGGTCGTGCTGGCAAAATGACGGAGAAGGACTGTAGTCCAAAATAGTCTAAATAAACAAGGCAGAAAGAGCATGCCAAGCAGAGGCATAGGCCCAAGGAGGAATGAAAGGATGGTGCTCAGCTCTGTCCTACAGGGGTAGTGGGGCTGACAACAGCCAAACCTCCCAAGTCTGGCTCTGGTTTCAGATCTCAGGCTCCCTGAAGTTGCATGAGTGCTGATCCAGGGCTCTGGTTCAGCCAGTTACTCAAACTGCACCACTGGGAATACTGATATTGGGTCCAAGCTTTGCTGGAGCTGTGGGGGTATTAAGAGTGAAGGGCTTTCACTAGGGTCATTGCATCAACGCTACTGTCATTTTTCTTCTGTTGATGGCCCTGGATGGACAAAGATCCCCAGTAATGAATGAGCATACTTGTGTTTGTCTAAAACCTTGTGGGATCATGGTACAATTGATTTATGTAGAGTTCTGGAAGCCGTGAATATCCTGCAATTGCTTTTTACTTTCCTTTTTTTTTCTTTTTTCCTTTTTATTTTGTTTTAAGTGCATGTGTGATTTATACAGAAACATTAATCTTAGTGAGTCAGCATATAAATATTATTCTCAGCCTTACATTAGAGGATCAGTGTCCACCTGAAATGCAGTCCGTTTCCTCCTAGTAGATGTTACAGCTATGTACACACATGATTCTAAGAACCCAGCCAACTGAAGTGGTTTTTCAATTACATTTTCTCATCCTTTAAAATAATTTTACACTCTCGTTGCTTGAGATCTTACCCCTGCCCTCAGAAGTGATTGCAAAGAGGAACAGACTAACCAGACACAGCTGAGCATTGCCTATGGATGGGGAGAAGCTCATAAGGGGACAAATAGAGAGGAAAATAGATCCTTTTCTCTTAAAAGTCTCATTACAGCTGAAGCACAAGCCAGTCCCCGTACCACCAAAGCACACAGAGCTGCATGCTGTCCCCTTTGTGTGGGCACAGCAGGATCCTTGTGTCTTCTCTTGCTGCTGCCGTGCGGGCTCCCCATTGCCTTGGTTTAGCTGCAGTACTGCAGGTTACACATGTGCCCTTAGCAAGCACTCTGAGTGTTTCCAGAGTTTTCAGAGTAGGAAGTGCTATTTATAGTTTTGCTTTTCTGGACAAAAGACTTGAATATTTAAAGAGGGTTAGGCTTACAGCCTCCAGTAGCCTCACAAATAATAAAGGACCTGACTTCAGTCAGAAAATATTCAAGTATACCCCTTATCATATTTTTAAATCTATTTCATCTCCAAAAGTAATGTACAGTAGTATTTTTATTTTTAAGAGCTAACTATCCATTTCATTAAAGACAGGTGGAGTCTGGGGAAAAAATCTCCTATAAAAATTCGGGAATATAAAATCTTAAGAGGTTTAGAAACATTCATCTGTAAAAGATCACAGAAGTTCTATATTATTCCTGTAAAGAATTGAATTGACCATTTGCACGCTCCCAGCCTCATATACACAGTATGTGAATGTGAGTGCTTTCCTAAAAGAACCCAAGAAAGGGACAGTAACAAAAGCAACAAAGAAGTGAGGTTTTCTGACTTAGTCTAGAAATGGTCATTGCCAAAATAATGAATATATGACAGCTTGGTATTTCTGCAACATCTTCCATCTCAAAGGATCTCAAGGTGCTTTTCAGGCTGGAAAAAAAGAGATCTTGTTTTTGCTGATGAAACGCAGCATTCCTCAGGCCAGGATGCAGCAGGCATTTGATGATTAAAAAGTACATTCTTGTTTTGAAAAAAAGAGTTGTCTTCTGCTTTTGGACAAGCTTGAGGCTGTGAAAGTTGGAGGAGCACTTGCAGACCAAAGCAGTGTAGGTGTCCCTCCATCGCACCTTGCTACCAGCACCACTTACCCCTTTCTACTGTCTCTGCCAGCAGCTCAGGGCTATTCTTTGCTTTCTGTACCTTATGAGGCTAAGCAGAAATCAGTTTTAATGAGTTTCCACCCAGGAAACTCAAACTCTGCAGCTTTCATCCTTTGTATTTTAGTACTGTGTCACAGTCTTTCCTATTTTGTTTGGTACAGGCTATATGCTGAACCAGGGGAACATTTTTCCTTTCCTCCATTATGTTTATTTTTAGCTTGGTTTTATTTTCAGTGTCTTTGATTTTATGTTAGCATATGCTGGGAAATGCCTTGGTGAGTTAACAGGAAAGGTGTTACAAAATGCTATCTGTATTGTGTTTTATTTCCTGTGTGAGTGCCCTTCTCTGCTCCACGAAAGTGGATTTGATGCATCAAGGGGACTGAGGTTTGAATTAATTTTATATGGAAAGTTGATGTCAGAAAGAGAAAATCAGATGAAGAAGGGGGTTGTTTACATATTTTCAATTGCTAAGCTTTATTCAGCTTAGCCCTATTTCCCAGGCAGGTTTTGTTTGGTTTCTTTTCTGCTGGATGCCAAATTCATGCAGGGTCAGTTTATGAACTGCATCTGTGCTGGTGTTAAAATTTGTGGGGACTCTGGTGTTTCACTTCCTTCCCTTTGGCCTAGGGTGCCCCATGGTCAGGGACCATGCACAAAGCAGATGGACCCTTTTGTTGGTATCCCAAGGTCACCCTGATGGGCTGAGATGCCATTCAGGTTAAAATGTACCCCCATCACCACTCTCTCCTCCCAGCCAGTGTCTGCTCAGGCTCTGCTTGCATGCACAGTGGAGTCGGCATTGAGAGTTGTCTTCTGTGAGGACAGCACATATTGCTTGGACATCGGTTCTCTGCCTCTCCCAGGAAATGGGAGCATCTTGGGTGCAGCATGAGGCCCATCAGAGCAGGTTGTGTCTGTAGTGCACTATGCACATCCTCTCTCCTTGGCTTGGAGGAAAGCACTTCTCAGGAACTAAGCCTAGGATCCTGATCACCACTCTTCCTGGAACATGGGTTCCCCTCAGCCTCTGCCATGGAGACCTCCCAAGTGCCTCTCCTCTGACACCAAAGCCTGTTGACCTCTGGCACTTTGCTTGTAGGTCCCTGACCGGGTGGTGGGCAGTGGTGCCAAGGCTCTAATGCAGGACTTGATCAGCTGCTTCAACTGGTGGCTTCACTGTCCAGCTGGCAGGTGACAAAGGAAAACCTTGGAGGTGTAGTGGCCATTGTTATAGGCTGCCCTATTCTATTTGCTCTCTGCAGCTTAGTCAGTTTCTTGAGTTCAATACTTTGTATATGGAGTTTTATGAAGGTGCTCGAAGCATTTTCTGCTTTTCCCTGAGACTAACCAGTCTCACCTAGAAAATATATTTCCCAACACAGAAGGTTTTCATTGATTTGATTTGGTGTCAATCACAATAGCTGAACAGGTTAGAAACAGGGTGCTTGGTGTCACCTCATGGAAAGGGCCACTGGCCCAATAAACTTGTTCCAAGCATGGCCAGCCCCTGATACACTGAGGGAAGAAGACATGAGGTGCAAGGCATGTTTCTTTCCTAACCTTGGAAGAGCTTCTCATGAAACCCTGAAGCTTGATCTCAATTCCTTATTCTCTTACCACTATGGACATTACATGAATCTCAAAGTCTTCTCTCCTTCCTGTGTTCAGTGAAGAAGGGAGCAAGTGCTGGGAGACCCTGAGGTTTGCCTGCAGAGCCCTTGGTGTACTGCTGCAGCCAGTTTGCCCCGTTTTGCCATGCCTTCCCTACTGTCGTATACAGGCACTAGCATTTTTCAAAGAAACTAGATTAAATATGTCCTTCTGAAGGCTCTCTTATCTCATGGTATAGGCTGCAGGGAGGTGATAAGTCCACCATCTCCCCTACTGAGCTATGCTTACATTCAGTAACCCTCTCTGCTGAGAAGTTGCCTCTGATTTCGAGATGAAAGTTGTTGCTTTCACTCCATTCTTGTCAGAAATGTCTAAATGCTTCCTGCCAGCAGATGACTTTTCTGTGTATATGTGTCTGTACAGAGAGATCAGATCCTCTCACCATCTCCTCTCTGTCACAACAAATATTTATTCCTCCCTAAATCTTATAACGTAAGTCTTGCAGTACAGCTACGGCTTCTGCTTGCAGTTCCCTTTTGAAATCCCTTGAGTCTTTCGATGTTTTTCTTGGTGGTAGGTGTGGACCAGAAGTGAATTCCTCTGGGCATGATATGAGGTGGCAGAAATGAGGTACAGTGTGTTGTTGTGAGAATTGGATACGGATAAAAGTGTTTGTTGGGGTAGCTGAGTATGTACTCTTGAGGGATACTGGCAGGTAAATCCTACTTGTGTCATGGCCTTACAATGGGCAGATGAGTTACCTGTGTTCAGGAAGGAGTCACCAGCTCCTCTCAGGAGTGATGAAGGACCTGTCTATCCTGCTCAGGTTGGGAAGCTGACTAGACCAACCTTGACATGCCATTCAACCTCACTTTCTGTGCTTCCATAAGTCTATTTTGGTGTTGCAAACAACAAAAAACCATGGAAGGGAGCTGTCTGGAAATATATTAAGATTGATCTGCTCTTGGTTCTTTTTCTTCCTTCTCCATTATGGCTGCAGAGGAGCCATTGGACATCCTGCTGGTGCCTTTTCCCTCTCTGTGAAGTAGATGACAGTGGATGACTCAAGGATTTTGGTTTTTTGCCAAGTTTCTTTGGGAGTCACGTACAGAAGCAAACATCTTTTCTTAAGATGGCAACCTCACTGAAGATCATAATCAAGAAGTATCACCACCGTTGGGTCTGTACACGTAGCCTGCTCCCACAAGGGTGGTTGCCATCAGATTTACTGGAAAAGTGAGACCTTTCCCCTCCGTGAGAAACATGCCTGAAGGGAGAAATTCCCAAGTATTTCCAAAACACCTTTTCTCATTTCCTAGCTATTCTCTTTTGCTAGACCACATTGGGGTAAACATCTTTTATCTCACTGATGTTCAGTGCTACGGTCCAGACTCCACCAGAGTACATGCAGTGACTACTTTTAACTTCAGGAGATTTGGCTGAAGCCTTTACCTTTCCATCAACATCTCCCATAACACCCTCTCCCCAGAAATCTTTACCATGAGATGAACTTAGAATAATTTTTCCCTGTTAAAGTCAGAGCTTGATGATAAAGGCTGTTTTAACAGCAATCTCTGGGTTGAAAGCTTGTGTAGATAGTACAGCAATTTTTGGATGATTTATTAGACTTTAGGCAGCTGCACTGTTTTTGGCTTGGCTTAGCTTGACTTGGGTAAATCCATCAGTATTTTCTGTGTTCCATGGAATAATTGCTGTAAAATGTGAAATTTCAGCTTTTCAGGATTTGGGTTTTGTCACAACAAACACTATCTCCCTACCAATGTTGCAACCACTGCCACTATTGCTGTCAGTTGCCTCCTGCTTTTATTCTAGAAAGATGAAGGATCCCAAAAGAAAAATTTTGGGCTTGTTTATAGAATTGGTCCCATTTCAGAACAAACCTCTTATCATTCCAAAGCAGAATTTCACAAATTTCACATCTGAAACTTTCTTTGATGTATGAGTTGTGGGAGTTGGTGAGCCCAGAAAATCATGCAGGCTGGTGCTGACTTGGAATAAGTTAGGAAAAAACCGTGGTATTTTGTAAAAATGATGTTGACAAATCATTAGTTTGAGCTTCAAAAGCTGCTGGGATAAAAATGGGAATATTTCTGGATGTTTCATGCAGAAAAAGAAAAAAAGAAAAACTAAAAAAAATAAAAATAAAAATAAAAAAAAAAATTGGCTTGTCCCACATCTTATATGGCCTGAATCAGAAATGGGCAAAAGTTAGAAGTTTGCAGCTGTGATAAAGGAATTTCATTTATCATCAAAAAGAGAAAGAACTCCTTCATGCTGAGATCAGAACTGGGCTAACTGCACCATTTCCTCATCCAGCCTTCATTAGGGTGATTCCAGCAGCTGGGAGCAGTGATTTATTCCACCACTTTACCCAAACCCTGGTAAGACATGTGGATCATGATGGCGACTTGCCACATGGTTTGGTTTAATTGCTCTTGTTCTGCACTGTACACCATCAGGCTCAAGGGTGTCCTGGCCTAGAGTGGTGCAGTGATAGTCGTGATGATGCTGATAATAAAGCAAGCCATCAAGACAAAGTATGTACATAGAAGTTATATATATATATATATATATGTATATATATAAAGCTTTTTGATATATTTGAGAAATACATTGGGAAAATAAGCTTTCAGTGTTTGAGCCCCTCTTCAGGTCTGGAATAATAGCACCAGACTTCAAAGCTTCATGTAGGATGGGAATAGCTTCTCAGAACTTGAGTTAATAGGTTGCAGATCATTTTCAAAATAAAACCTAGTGGGTATTTGTGGGATTAGGGGTGTTGTTAGTCACAAAGAAAATGGCAATAAGTCATCTTTTGGGCTAAAGAGAAAGCTAATTATTTGTAAAATACATCTATGTACACATGAAGAATGCATGAATGAGTATATACATCTGTTGTATATTGAAGAACTTATTTTGATATTATCACTTATGATTATCAATCCCGTATGTATAACTAATTTATTTAACATTTTTCAGATATAATAATACAGTAAGAAATTTGCTGATCTCTTGATATACTTTATACCAGCATTGTCAGTTGTGTTTCCAACCTGGTGAAAAAGCAAAATGTGCCCAGCAGTGCCGAAAAGGATCTGTGCTTCATTACTTGTTATTTAATAACAATGTTGTCCCAACTGACAAGACTGCCCTAGTCAATATCCTATCACTCCACCAGTGCCAGCAGAGCTGCCCCAACCAAGCACTTGGCCTAGCTGGGTGTGTCCAGAAGTGTAATCACCGCACCTTGAACCAGTTCCACAATGAGCACTCCCTAACTCAACACAGCATCATGAGCAAGTGAAGTTAGGTGTCTTGGGGTCCCAGTGTGGGCACCCAGCTTACCTGTAGCATACAGCTGCTTAGTGAACCCACTGCTAATCTCCTAACGCTGTTACCCAACATGTGGTCTATGGTTTGGTTAGATAACCTCCATGTGCCTGGATGCACCCATGGGTAAGGACTTCTTTGTGGTGGTGTGTTGATGTAGCAGAAACCACCGTAGTATGGATGCTGAGCACCAGCTGCATCTCCCTACATGCCCATGGCTGGTAAGGAAGGGGATGGGATGCAAGAGCAAGGCTGGAAAGAAGAGCAGCTCAGCTGCTTTCACACATGCTTGTGCAGAGACACGTGAGGAGGTCTGGGACAATGGCTTTGTCATGGGGAGGTGGAGTTGGGGACGGGAGCCTGTGTATGCCTGGGGTACAGACAGGGAGCAAAGCAACCGCCTGGAGAAGGTGACTGCAGGAGGGGAGGGGAGAGGGCTACAATTGGTACCAGATGCCCTCAGAAGCTAATGACCTGACAAACGCTGTGCTCATAAAACAAATTCTTTAAAAAGGAAGCAAATGGAAATATAAGCTAGTGAAAGAATTTGCAGCAGCTGCCCTGAAACCATTTCTCACTTCATAAACAGGTCTGCTTTGAAAAAACAGCCCCTTTCTTCTTGTTCTTCTTTGTGGTCCCCTCCCGTGCCCACCGGCTCTTTCAAGACTGTGGCCTGCAGGTTTCCACCATGCCTTTGGCTGGGTGGACTTGTCCAGAGTCAACAGCACATTGCGTTCCCTTAATGTCTGTGTCGGCACTGAGGGTTTGGGTTTTTTTGGTGTCATTTGTGGGATTTCTAGCTGTGCATCCTTGGCTGAAGAGGTTGAGCGAATGCAAGAGGCAAAGGCCGCCTGTCCCACCTCTGTGTGAAGTGCAGTGCACAAAAACTGTCAGCATCCCTGTGCAAAGAATAGAGCAGAGGGGAGGTGTTTGGGTGCAGCTCTTTCCCTTCTCTCCCCAGTTATTAGCTGAAGGTGCAGCACCTCTCCCTCTGCTTCAGGAAGGCTGATGTCAGGTTTTGCACCTATACCACTTGGTGAAAGATAACATCAGATAACCAGAGTGTTTTTCCTGTGGGAGCTGTTGTGTCAATCCTATGTCTTGGCCTCGTTCCACCCTGGGTAATTAATCTACTGGCTATATTTCACTGATGGAGACCATATTTCTCTGTCCAGCCCTCCACTACAGGATAATTTGTGATGCTCAATCAGTACCTAATGAACGGCTGTGGGTAGGAAGCTGCTGCAGTGAGGAGGGGACTGTTTATTTTGAGGTGATGGTCGACACACTGCAAGATTTCCTGGGACCTCATGTAACCTCAGGTGGTGCTCAGTGGAGGTAATTCCTCCTTTTAGCTGCATCTCACCTCAGTGGCCATGGCTGAGTCTGTAGAGCTGGACAGGTGTGTGTCGAGATGGTCTTGATCTTAGAGTCTGGCATCAACATGCACAGGCTTGAAATGCTTTATGGGCTTGCAGGAAGAGCAGAGGTGCTGAGGACCAACCAACACCAAGGTGTCCTTGTCCCATGATGTTCAGAAACAAGGTATTG
>JBCJKH010046637.1:9446-44059 GCA_039877255.1 Loriculus beryllinus | reverse complement strand
TAACAACCAAGTTAACAATACTGTGCTTTTTTTTTTTCACCAGTAAATAAGAGTGTAATGAATTCAGAATATGCAGAGGACAAATAGATTAAATAGATTCTTTTTTTCCCCTCTTCTAATTACATTTTCATGCCCTTCAACATACCCTTTTCACCAGGAACTAATGCGACTCTGTCTTGGATTGGCATATCCTACGTTTTCTCATCTCTTTTACTCAGCTCCTCTATTGCTTTAGCAAGACACGGCATGTTTGAGTATTCACCTTCATTGTTTCTACCACCAACACAAGTAAGTTATATAAAACACCCATAATAAAGCTTTTCTGTCTGATGCATCTTCAAGATACATTGTCAAAAGCTATGGCTGGTTTAACTGCACTGGGAGTCCTTTGCATGCTCACTTGAAAAAGGAAGCTATTTGCCAAAACACAACAAGCCAAGGCAGAAGAGTACCTGGGCACAGCAGCATACTGCATACATGGTGGCACTAGCATCCTGCAGCCACATATGGGACACTGTCATGGTCATAATGTAGTCCATAAACCAGAGCTGGAAGCCATAATTCTGACCTGTCTTGTGCTGTCACACTGAGAAGAGTACTTTCTGAGAAGCAGCTTTACCAAAGACAATTTGCAATTGTTTTGAAGGCAGGAGGCTAAAAGCAAGAAAAAGAGGAGGCAAAAAGCAGGGGTCTGCTGTATGTCCTGGAAAAAACATTGCTGATGTCACCAGACTTCACCTCTGTTACAAACTGTGCTAGTCCTCTGGATATACACCACTTGTTTAGTGTGAAATAAGATCAGTTGGGCCATCATCTTTGTTCAAGGCTAGTGTAGCGATAGCATGGATGCCGATAATAAATTCACCAAATCTGAGGCCTCTGGTAGGGAGGATAGTAAAAATTTAGGAAAGGTAATGTTCCTTCTTGAGCTAAAGTGAAAGACCTGTGGGTTTTGACAACAGAAAAGGCAAGCTTGAAATAAAGATAAGGTCCAGCACAAGATTGGTACTCCCTCAGCCCCTTGCATGTCTAGCAGAATAACAGTACTACATAAAGCTGCCTGAAGTGTCTGATAATAGGGATCAGTCTTACTGTATAGAAGTTCACACATATACTATCTTCCTTTCCTTCCCTTCAAAATCACATTTTTTTCATTTCAGAGTTAAATTCCAAAATGGAACATTACCAAAATTACTGAGTTTCATTGAGTTTTTCTATTCAAATCTTGGAAGCCTGTGAAATTTGCAATTTCCCTTTTATAAATTAAATCAAGATTCAGCTGAAAAGTTTTTGGATATTAATGAATTAGTGGCCTGAATTTTTTGTTCACAACAAAGTCTCGTTGCAAAGTTTCCATTTAAGCAGTTAAAAATTTTACCAAGTTTTAAGCCCGAAGAGGATACTTGTAGAAAGAACTGACTGGCAGATACTGCATGCCAAATACTGCAGTGAAGTGAAGAGGAGGTTGTTTTACAACACCATGCTAAAGATAAATTAGCAATGATTCTACAACAGAATTCATAATGGGCAAGCCTTTCACACTGAGTTTGACAAAGCAGTGGGTCACAAGCTACAGTATTTTGTTTCAATCACTTCTCCCACTCCTTGAAATTCAGACATCCAAATTCACCACATCAAAGGAATGCTACAACTCCATTGAACTTGCAGTAACTGATACATAGAGGGACTCCACACAGGGCTACAAGCTTGCTGCATTCCCAGAGAGCTCACAGAACAAAACCCATGTGCCTCAGGATAGGAGCCATACTCTGTCAGGTTATCCAGGGGTGGGAGATGAAACTTCCTCAGACCTCTCAGGCTTCAGATGTTCTCATATTCTCCCGCTACAGTACCATTAATATACAAGTTAGTCACCCTCTCCTGCTTTAGGACTCTTTATCCCAAGTACACTGCCTGACAAGCACACAAGTTGTTAAGAAGAGACAGAAGCTGCAGTGTGAGTCCCGCCACATTCTTGTGCCCAGAAAAACCCCATGAAATGACATTTCACCCGGGGCTGCAGCCTTGCCTCCCAGAAACATCTCACAAATGTCACACACAGTCACACCCACTGTCTCACAGTACGGTTAACTTCTCCAAAAATACCTCTCTGACTCTTCTCACTGAGAGGCCTAAGGAATAGCTCCATGGAGTTTCCATATTCAGTGTGCAAAAGCTGATCGCAAGATGCAAGAGTTCAGGCAGCATCTCTCCCTTTCTCTCTGCTGTCATGGTCAAGAAGGCATTCCAAAATGAAGACACACAAGCAGGCAGACAGACAGAAAGGTTTTAGCTGAGGCCTGTAATCTGTCTGGTATGAAGGACAGACCTCTAATGCAAAAGCTCACACCTCTGTCAGATAAAAGAATCCTGTGATTCTAACCAGAAGCATAAGTATATGTGAAAAAATATTAACCTGTAACACAACGAGTTTTCAACAGAGATTTCATTGGTAGGTACAATATTGGCAGTAATTTCCAAAGTGCTGAATGATGTAATTTTATATTCATATATATCACATCCATATACCTAGCATAATGACAAAAATGCAATTGCAGGCTGTAATGGCTTGGAATAAGCATTAAATAGGGAAAATGATAATGAATCAAGTTTTTAAAAAAATGCTCCATAAATGAATGAAAAGAATATTGCAATGGTTTTGCAATAAACATAACAGAAGTGCAAATTCTCATTGTTGACCCAGCAGATGAGGTAATATCCTACACAGCTGATTGGACACCCAAGAGATCCTGACTTTCATTGTCTCTAAACACTGATGTAATTTATATGTGCTTGCACACCCAAAGCAGTGCTTTAAAGAGCCTAAAAATCTCAAAAAACTCAATCATTCAATTAACTCAATCATTCAATTAACAGCCCAATCAGCCATGAGGATAGAAATTAAAAGGTTTTCTCCATAAAAATATGTATTTTCTAGAGTGAATTTTAAATTTAGGATAATGGCTAGTATTTGTCAGTATTCTGACTGCAATCAGGATGTGTGTTGTATTTTATTTCTGGTTTGATTGTTCATGCATTTCAATGATTTGGTAGGGTAATATATTTTATGTCTCTTGTCTGCATTGTAGACCTAGGTAGCAAGTGTTCTAAAAATCAATATCTTAAGCTATAGTGATGTATTTTGGTGTTGCAGTTTGACAGGCAAAGTTGGTAGTTCTATTCCCACATTTATACTTCTGGAGATGGTGGAAATAAGATATATTTTGGATGCAACATTTTGTTACTGGAACTCATCAGTGGAGTATGATATATGCTCCTGCATAAGGAGTCCTTTGTATCTAGAAGCAGGAACTGTGCTGTAGCACTGTAACTTCAGCCTTGTAACGCTAACATGCTGCAGTTGAAGCACCATGACTCTGAAATCACCAGATGCAGCCACATAGCTTGAGGTCGGGTCCGGTCATAAGGGTTCCTGCTACCTTTAAGCCTCCTGCACAGGAGATAATGACACAGAGCACTTTGCATCTGCCGGTGTCAAAATATCCAAGGAAAGATGTTAAGTAAGTGTATCAGGTAGAATAATAATCATCATCATGCACATGCCTGGGATCTGATCTGCAAGCAGCCCTTCCATGGCACTCCAAGCACAGGCAATGGGGATTCCAAACTCCAGAGAGCCTATAGGCTGCGATACAGCCTCCATTATAACTGATTTATTTTCTGTTCCTTCCCTCAAATTAAGATTCTTCTTCCCCATTCAAATGAAACTGTCACAAATGATTCCTGACAAGTCCCAAAGGAGTGGGAAGAATATCAATGCACAGTGTAAATTGCTCTTAACACGCCACCAAAGTAAAGAAATCTTTTTTCCTGAGCTCATCATTTTTGCAGAGACAGCTTTTTCTTCTCTTGACTAAGTAGCTAGACATCTGTTGAAAGCAAAACATAAAGATATGGCAATCAAAAGACAATTTTTAAAGAAAAAAACATGGGTTTTAAATTTACTCCTCCTAACACAAATTCAGAGTGCACTGCCAGTAAATGGTAGTTAGGTGTATGTTAGTGAAATGAAAAAGACCCTGAAAACATAATTTCAGAGAAAATGCTTTTCGAAAGAAAAAAATCCATGAATTCTGGCTACTCATCAAAGCCACACACATACCTGTCATGTTTTTGCAAGTTATAATATATTTAGCTTCCCTGAAAGTACAATAGTAAATGGAATGTTGACCTATTTGCCAGAAGATGGGAGGATCTTCTTCAATTTACAGCTAAGTAAAAAGACTGCTAGTGACTGATTTGGATTGCTGTAAAATTAGGAATGCGGCACATCTTAGATTTCCTGTATGTATTCAAGTTTTAAGATTAAAAAGTTTAAAAGTATAAAAAATAAGCCATAACTGGCCTGGCAACATGATATTTAACAAAATAGTTTGATATGGTTGCCAAAAAATCTGTAGCACATTAAAATAATACTTAATTAACTTTAAAATGCGACAGATAAATGTCATCACATGTTAATTGAGAATGGAATCGGGGTCTTTTTGTGATCTAAAATGATTTAAAAAAAAAAATCACACAGAAACAGAGAGAGCAAAGAAAGGAATTAATAAGGTGCCTATACTCTTAAATAATGGGCTGGGGAGACAGCTGACAAGAGGGGATACTGCATGTTCAGATGTGCAAGAAAAACATTGTTAGAAAAACAGTGCAATGCCTTAAAGAAGAATTTCACATTGCAAGAAAATTCAGAAAGTATGAGCAACAAGATTCTAATCGTGGAGGATTAAAGAAAAGCAAGACCCAGTTGAAGTTAGGTAAACCCTAACTAATCAAAACTCCTGACTGCAGCTTATATTGTCTGTGATTAGTAAGTGCCCTGCCTGTTTTGACTTTACATCGCTTGATGAAATTTAGCAACTAGCCAGTTACATTTCAGAAGTTAGTGCATCAAGCACAGGATATGTGCTTAAAATCCACGAATCTGAAAGAAAAAAAAAAAAAAAGACCTTTTCAGGCCAATGAACCTTCTCTAATCCTCTTTCACCACTGACTTTTACTGAACAAGACTGGAAGCTCAGTAGCTTAGACTAGGCAGATACAAAATGCACCAAAACCTCATACAAACATTCAAAATCTTTGAGAGTTGTGAACTCTTTCCTCTGGACATAGCAAACCAACCATATAGCATACATCATATATTCATATATGTTCATCAAACTGAAGTTTTGCTCTAGGTTCTGCTAATAACCTCATCAACTTGTTTCCTCATCCATTAAACAGAGAGCAGTAAAACCTGCATTGTGAAAAAAACTGCATTGTAAAACCTGCAATGAAAAAGTGACTTACAAAGATCTAAGCTTAAGTTGCTTTAGACAAAAACTCTTACCTCTCCTCACAAAGTTTGGTTTATCTGTGTTCTTATACCTTCAAAGCCACAACAAAGCTATCAGAATAATAGGAGAACATTATTACACAGTATTACTACAGGAGAAACAAAGACATCCAGACAACAAAAAAATAGGCACAGGAAAGCAACTGCAACTCCTACCTGACATCACTCATCAGCAAATCATTTTACAGTTGAAAAATTGTGATGAAAACCTGTAATTCATTTCTAAAACACTTTGAATTTCACTCCAGGTGTGCCAACTACCACAGTATCAGACTAATGGAGTAGCACTTACGTGAAACGGGGTTGTCTCATCTTTATGCAGTATTCAAATCCCCACAGCAGGATAAAGCAGAGAGGCCAGAGAAGTTATGCTGCTGTGAAACAGACTCAAAATGAGATTCATGCTGCTCATCTTTATTGCTGCAACAACTCTCTGTCTCTAGAGTCTATTATTAAGACCCATTAACTCCATGCAACATGACAGCAGCCCAGAAAGTGTTAATTGGGGAGTCAATTGACCCCCTAACTATGATTAAAAGACCAGCTAGAAGGAGACACCAAGAAAGACTGAAGAATAACAGTAGCAGATGAGGGCTGGAGACTACCTAGGGGAAATCTAAGAGCCACAAAAACATGGTGAGGAAAGCATGATAAAGAACTAAAATGGCAGACGGGTGAGCTATCAAGAATGGCTCAGTACAGGGTGCATGGGCTAGAACCCACAAGAAAAACAGGCTGAGTTACTCAGATGTTAAGAAGTAATGAATTAGGCTCACCCTGAACACTCAAAGCTAAGGCTCAGTTTCTTGTGCCTGGGTTAACTTTCCTTGTGCCATGGAGCAGGAAATACAATAAAAGCCATCTCTATCATAGAGAAGGACACTGGGATGCTGTAAACAGCAGATGTCTTTGACAAAAAGCAACACAAAAAGTACACTGGAATGAGTGAGTTTTGAAAAATATTTATTCTCACCCTCTTACTCGTAATAGGATTACCCACAAATACATCTATAGCGTAGTGCACATACTAGTTCACCTCACTTTTGGAAAATATACCTATCAGACAAAAGGTATATTTACTCTGTTTTTACATTTTTTTCCCACCAGCTCAAATTTCAGCTTTGGCATAGAAAGTTCCTGTCTCAAAAGACAAGCTAGAGTTTTGCTCTGACAGATGTAAAGACAAAGTGCCTATCATGAAAGTATGTAATTTCTGAAATCAAGACCCTGTTAGGCCTCTTAAATCAGGTTTGACTTTGATCTGCCTTGTACACTGTCAGCAGAAGTGTACATGGAGAAGCAAGGGTAACAGAGTCATGTAAAACTTTAGCACTAGACAAACGGATTATAAAAAACCTATTAAGTTGGCAAGGCTAGTTAGGAGCAAGGCAACAACCTATAATCTGATATGCTTTTCTGTAGTTGAATGTACTCAGAAGGAATGACAGGAATAAAAACTTGCTTTTGTCAGGGGGAAGATAAAACTTGAAGATATGAAAGAAGAGAGCAGCTCCGTTGAATAAAAAGGTGCCGTTTTTACAAGCTCACATTTGTGTAAATATGTGTGAGTTAAATGACTTGACAGAGCTACACTCATGGACAGCCTATTACACTAAATCCTCTCCACCTCAGCTCCCTTCAGCACTTCAGTGGAACCACCAAACCTGAGTCAGTAACACCCATCATTCAGGGCCCCTGCCAGGTAAAGCTGGGCTTGCAGATTACCTTACCCTATACAAATATTACCCTCAAGTAAAGGTGGCAAAGAGAATAAAGTGCAAAGTTCTATAATGTACAGACTCGGCAGTACTCACAAGTAGGCAACCGAAAAGAGGAAGGACAACAGGGATGTCCTTATAAACATGCATTTTACAAAGTAAATCAGTGTGAAAGTTAAGTTTACACGGTCAACAAGAGTAATACTTGATGGAGGTAACTGGCATATCAAACTTGGAAAAATTAAAATAAGGGGCGAAAGCTTATACATAAAAAAAATATAAAATCAGTTATTATCTCTTGCATACCTAATTACTGTGGATGAGGAGTTCTGCAGCTATCTTCTTTCCAGGATAAAAATGCTAGCAATGAAGCTAACAGGAAGAACATAATTTACATGGGAGTAGAATCATACCAAACACTTTCTAACTTTGCCACTACATTTTTCATCTCCAATAAAAGAAGACACTTTAAAATCACAAAAAGCAAGTTTCTAAACTTGACTGGAAAAGCTATTTGTTTTGTAGGCTTCACACAACAGCAGGTTTCAGAAAAGTATTCAGCCTTACAAGAGCCTAATGGGACTAAATAAAAAGAAATCACCATTGCTAATTATCACTACAAAGGTTTTCTCTACAACTTCCTCATCTCTCAAACAGTCTATTCTCAAATACATATCTCAAGTAACCAGATAGTCAATTTGAAAGTCCCAAAACACAGGGGCTATCTAGGCATCCTGGTGCCAGTTCATGGTAAATTTGTACCTGAGGAGAATTTTACCTGATCCTCTCTCAAGAAAAGCTGCAGAAATTAAGATTTCCACTACTGCACCAGGAAATGAGGACACCAGTGATCTCGTTTATTTCATTGGGTCTCATGCCAAAAATCTCTGTACCACTCAAAAACTAAATGAAAAATAAAAACAACAAAATCATGGATGACTCCACTTTAATATGATGATGAGCTTAAATGAGCTAGTCCTGCTTTTCAAAGGCCTTGTTTGACACCTTAGGCTAAAGAATAGCTCCTGGCTTTTCACATATTGCCCAGGATATCACAAGGGTTCTCTAGGTCTCTTCCAACTTTTTGTCTCTGAAGCAAAAGGAATAGTGGTTCAGTATCTCTATCTGTTTACTGTATAGAAAAAAGGGGTTTTGCAGAATTTCTTCCCTACACACTCCCCGTGCAGAAACCCTCATTTTAATTGTCTCCAGAGATTTCTATGCATAGATTTAGCTGTACAGTAACACAGTAACACTGAATCTGATTGACTGTAAAGTGCTTGAAGGAATTGTCACAAAGAGTATCGTAATCATACCAAGGATTACGCATTTCTTCTTCTGGCACAATAATGGACACAGAATAGGTCTGTGTAGCCTTTGCATTTACTGTCTCCTTTCACCTAAACTGTCTCCTATTAAACCTAGGCCCATCACTTACCATTTCAGTATTGCTCATGAATAACAAGCTACACTATGCATTCATCAAACCGTGCTTCAAGAGAAGGGAAGTGAGACAAACCAGTGGGTTTTAGATTGAGAAAAAGGCTGGAGATGGTCCAGATGGAGGAATGTCTATTAATGAATTAGCTTACAAATAGGTTAGCCAGCCTAAAAAACAGAAGATGCTACACATTCCTGTTCTATATTTTTGTCATGCTCACAACCTCATTAAAATCAACAGAGAGAAAGCATTGCATGGTACTATTTCATGCCCTGCAGACAGGTCTAATTCAACTTGGCTCTATACACTGAGAAATAGTAACACGATGCAATCTTCACTGTGACTCCTGGAGAGGGGACTCACCACTGGCAACTGTCCCTCTGTCTCTCTCCAGCTACATTAAGTATTTTCAGTCTACTGAGGCAGACAGTTGGGAGAAATTAGCTGAAGCAGACAACAGCACACAGAGACCTTACCCCAGAAAGGAGAAGATCCATGAGCTCTGCCTCTGGTCAGTCCCTGTTACCAGAGAAAGGAGACGAGCATGTATGTTGGGACACCAAGTTTACCTCATTAGTTGCTACTGGATCCTGGCTACAGGAATAATCAGCAACACTAAATACAAGGTTGTTCAAACAGAAAGGTGCCTTTCAGAGGATATGTATTGATGGTTTGTATCATCTCCAAAGAGAAAGTCTGGGGATATATTTCTGAGGGCACCACACAGTTAATTGTCACATATCTCCCTTGAAGACTGTTAGAAAAACAAAAACATTCAGAGGTTTAGAAATATTATCTGATTAAAAGAGTTGTGGTTGTTTAGCCTAGAGAAAAAAGACTGTAGGGAGACTTGATAGCAGTCATATGTGGAAAAGATAAGAAAAAAACCTCTTGAATTATAGCCAAGAGGTAACTTTAAGTTAGACTTCAGGATCCTACACATAAGGATAGCAAAGTAATAGAATAGACTGTCTAGTGGGCTGTACAACTTCTATTACTGAAAGCTGTAAAAAATTATTAAATATGTTGGGTACATCCCAGGTAGAGCTGTCTGCCATGGGGCAAAGGCAAGAGGACAGCAGCCTCCGAGTATCCCCTACAGACAATGACTTTGCCCAGGTTTCACTGATCTCATCAGAATGAGCTGACAGTGCCCCTGTATTTTGGGGCAGTACTGCATAGTGGATACCTGTAAGAAGGTGCAAGGCTTTCCCCCTTAAAAACCTGGGTTTGTAAAAATAAAGCAGAAATAGTGCTGTACTTCTGAATTACGTGGTGTGATTGAATACATTTCTTTGTGAGAAGGGAACTGTGTGAAAATAGGTGTTGATTTTGATTCAGTGTTGTTCAGTTGAATGGCTACAACTGAGACTCTTGTTCTCTTGTAACTGGTGCTTCTCACCCAAGTGCAGCAGGTAGAGGATGGAGCTAACAAGCATATTTCAAATCACCGCATGTAGCTCTCAGGCATACCCCAGCATACATTTGCTGCTAGCTTTGACATGTTGCAACATAACAACATAACATAGCTGCACCAAAATCATTGAGATGATATAGTAAAGGTAAGTGAGGAGGGAATCTCTGAGGGAGCTGCCTGCCCTTGCAATACCACCAAAGGCTGAAGTAGTGTTAGCATCACCACTATCACCTTCACTGCACTAACTTCTTCCCTTTGGTTCCTGCAGGAAAGCCTCATTACCATGCGACTTCATAGGTTGCAAACACTTTGGTCACACCCTGTAGAGCCATAAGTAAGGAGATGCTATACACATGACAAATTGGTCATTAGTACATTTTTCTCTATCTGACTGAATAGCTCACTAGATAGACCCACCAGCACTGGACAGCAACACACTTGCATTTCAATGCAATACACCTATGCTTAAGTTGTTCTGTGAATCTAGACCTTGTCTTAAAATCCGAAGCACATACTTTTCAAGCACAGGATGTGAGGAATTACACTCTTCATTCATTCACACTTAGCCATAGGCTCTAGGCTAGGAAGACTAGTTAAGGCAGCAGTAGGTGGACAAGGTGCTATGTTAATATTAAGATATTTGACTTCCAAGAGCTGTTTCGCATCAGGCTGTTGAGATCACAACCATTACCCCTTCACACAATGACGGATAATTTACTCATACAGAAAACTTCTCTGTCCCCTTCCTAATAAAGGCATATCTCTGGGCAAAAGGAAAAGCCACCCCCTACCATCACATATGGTTTTTGTTCTTCATCTATCATGCAATTCCCACACCAGAGAATGAAGGCAACTGAATGCATCTGCATGACTTGGGAGTTCCTAGAAAACATTTCAGGTCTCACAGAACTAGTATTTAGGATATAAATCAGGTCATTTCCTCCTGATCTAATGATCACCCAGTGACATTCATCTGAACCTTCTGAAACTGGAGATCATTAGTCCAGTACATTTTACACTGAGAAAAACACTAACTCTGATCACAGATTTTATAACTGACTTTCAGCTTATAGACCCAGGACTTACCTAGAAATTTGTGCAGAATCATGCTAGCAATAATGTACACGAAATTATCCTGCAAATGTCTGCAGCAGTCTTTCTGGTATTCCTGGACTGGGTGAAGGCCAGTGAATTTAAGCCATGGTCTTAGGCTTACATATCCCTCCTTCAAATCACTTGCAAAGCCAGGTATGCATATATGTAAGTTGTTCTTCTCTACAACATACCTAGACTAGCACTGCCAACTGTCACCAACCCCAAATGCCCATCATTCACGTTAGTGTCTAAAAGTATCTTTAAAAAGTAAATTTAAAAAGTAGGAGATACCATAATCACAACAGAAAGAACAATTCCTTTCTGCATTTGGGATTCACAGTTACATTACACAAGGCTCTTATATGTCATATCCTGACTCATTTCATCTGGAGACACCAGTGCTTTCACTTGTCTTTTTTTTGCCTGCCACTACAGACTACCATTATAGCCACCACACACAAAACACTCACCTCAGATTAGTAGCTACTCGCCAGCAGAAAATCTGCAGCACAGATTTGTCAGATTTGTCCTCAAAGACTTTGAAAAAGCATAGGCTTTGTTGATCAAGAAGGAAAAAAAAAACAGCCTGGATTCTTGATCTGAGGAACAGCAAGTTAGATGTTACTTCATCTACACATCCAGCCTCACAGGAATTATCTGGTGCATCCTGATATGAGAAAACCACAGTACTGTGTTATTTTCCTAATGTCCAAAATGTCATTCGAAAGCCAATGGCTGCCTCATGGGAGCCATTCAGTTGTTCTAGAAAAGAACCACAGCCCTTCCCCTCCATACCTTATCAGGCTATGAGGACTCTAAATCAACTGTGTCTGGCTACATAAGTCAACTCCTGAACTGTAATACAGCAGATTTCTCATTAAATGTAAAGCTGGGCTTAGACGCCCCTTTAAGCAAGAAGACATAAAAGATCTCTTGAAAGTCACTATATAATCCTCCTACAAGATTTGTAACCCTAATGCCTCTTCTTAATAGCTTCTGCAACACTATAACCTTCCCTGACTTTCTTCAGAGCTGCAGACTGTGCTAAGACACATTTCTACATGTATTTAGGAATACCTGGGAGAAGGGGGAGGACTACCTCTTTGCTGCAGGTGAAATACTTTCTGAACATAATCTGATACCCTGCCACACTCCAGAAAAATTTACATGAGTCATATCAAGAAACCAAACTGTAAGTAGTATTTCATCAATTCCTAGTCATTGTTCCACCAGGTGGTAAGTGCTAGGCATGAAATGGAATCAAACCTAAGCCTCAAATAAACCAATACCAGTATTAAGCCTACTTTAGAAGTATATCACAAAGAAAGCTTAACTGAATACAGCAGTATAATGCAAACTGTTCACTGAATATATAGCCACATATACACTAAAAAGTCAATGAACTTGAACAAGATTACTTTTAATAATAAAATTAATAAACAATTAGAAAGACTAATAGTTGTAAACTAAGATGTAAATGAGAAAAGTTTACTCAAGATTTAGACACTAACTTCCAAAGAAGCAAAGGTCTCATTGCACCTGTAGGTGGAAGTCTTGGTATATGAACAAGATCACTGCCAGAAAAAACCCTACATGGAGAAAGAAGCTCCTTTTAGCATCTTAGGAGCTATGCAAAGCTACAATAAAACTAACAAAAAACCCTAATTGTGTTACCTTTGGGCAGAATAGAACCCACTCTTACTTCTATTTTTATATCCTCAGCCAGGCAGCTTATATGCCCTGTAGTTACTTGTAGCCATCAGAAGTTTGCTGTTCCTGTAGTTTCCCATCTGCGACCACTTCCTTTAATTATTCTTCTGCTTACAACACATCTTGCTTCTAAAGCAGCAATTTTATGTCACAGTGAAGCAGATGAATGTTGACTAAAAAGCCCATAAAATTCCCAGGGCAGTAGCATAGCCTCTCTGGCCATCTTTGTCCACACTGCCCACTTCCTCTTCAGGTTCAGCTTTTATGCTCTGTTCTTTACAATCCCACAGCATAACATTTGTACTTGTGACTTCTAGGTACCATCAAAAAAATTATTTGATAAAGAATTTTAGCTGCCCTATGGCCTATTCACACGCAGCAGCTGCTTGCATTTTACCAGTCAGTAACAGTACAATCCTTGGTACCAACAGAAATGGATAAATACGCTCTTTGAAGAGCTTTCCAAATATGAAAATCATGCCAAGTTGCAACAGCCTCATGGCTGAATTATCCTCTTGAAATCCCACAGGGTTTTGTACTTCTTTTAGTACTGTTCAGTACGCAGAGCAACACACGAGCTAGACCATATTTGTTGTTCCACACCCTCTTATCCCCAAAATCCTAAACAAAGGTGGAATTTTTCTGTGGAATTTTTTTGAAGGCCCAAAGGCATAAACATCTATCTGGCAAAGGCACTGGTGTGCGCTTGGAGCAGCTCTTGTGTTACCTAGGAAAGAGAGTGATTGGTGTTCAGTCACTTCAGATTTGAAACAGAAAGGTTGAGTTCAGGCAGCCATTCCTCCTTCTCAGCCTGAGGGCCAAACTGACACTTTGCAGCCAGATCTAGTCCTTCCCTTCATCTCTGTTACATTTGGAAAGGTCAACATCTATTTATGTATTTGCACTGATTGAGATAAAGCCTACTCGGCATGTCCGTTATTGCAGATAAACTCCAGAAAATCAAGCTCACCATAGACAGCTTGGCTAAGCAGCCTGGTTGCATACATTTTAGCAAGCCCAGAGAGACAAAAATCACACATTCAATGATCAATAGGGAGAGTAAGCCACTCTTTGATCTGCTTTAACTCAATTGAAACAGAGCATGTTGCCCATCCTCTACTTTACTTCAAACTATACACATGGCATCTCAGCCTTTATAGTATATATCTGATTTCCACCATCAGGAATCTTTTCCTCTTGTCTATATGGACTAGTTCCAGATGGACTATGGCTTTTGCTTAACTGACCAGATAGAACAAGTAATTCCCTATTCCAGCTTTGTTTAACTAGTGAGCATGGAATCAAAGTGAGGGTAAGGGTAAACTTAACTAAATATTGAGCCAGATTCTTTATTTCAATCACCCTGATGCCAATGGCTAGAGATCATCCAGGACTGAAGGGAAGGTTCATGGTTCAAAACAGCACAATTTTTCAGGTCTCTATAGGTAGTATTTCATATCGCTGTATTTCAAATCAGGACACATATAACAGCCAATATCTCAATTTACATCCCCAAGCAACTATTAATTACGGAGCTTTACTGAGAACACAGTACTTTGGTAAGTTAGATTGGTAGCAAAAATCAACAGAGCACTTCCAAAATCAACAGCCAAGGCAGTAATTAATGCCTTCTGGCAGCACTGCAGTCCATCAAATTCTAACCCTCCTCAGGTAGTTTCTCATTTTATACACAATTTTTGGATCACCTGAGGCTAAAATCAGTCCAAGAACACACAGCATTTGCTCTAAGCAAGTTAACACTGTCATCTTAATGGAGTTCACATTCCTTACACAGCTGCAGCTTTACATTCCACCCCACATCAGTCACTCTTCCATCTAACACTTCCCAGTACTTGCTGCTCCCAGACCTCATTTCTATGTGAATCAAACTGCCATTTTCTTCCTCTGGAAGAGTATGGTTTTCCTGTGATCCTTGTCATGCAAAAAGCGGAAAAGCCTGCAGATGCTACACTGAACTCCATTTTCAAACCTGAATTATTTCCCTGAAATAATACAAATTCTTCTACTAACTGTGGGCTATAGATGTAAGACTAAGGAATATGCTTTGACACAGCACAAATACCAGCGTCAAAGAAGGACATGATAAAATCTCTGGCCAAATGAGGAATGCTATGAGCAACCAAGAAAAATTAAACAAGTTCCCAGAATCTAACAGGTACCCTGAATAAAAATCACAGAATCATTCACTGTTACCAAATACAACATTCCCCTGGTATCCAGAGAACCTCTTCATCTTACACTTAAAGTTGGAGAGATGAACTTTTTCCCTGTCTTCATATAAGGACAAGAATTGAAACTCTAATTAATTACTTGAAAAATATTGCCTTCTTCCTGGTTCACAAGGTATCCATAAACAGCTGCCAGCTTTCCCAGATTTATTTGTGGCTTGAAGCTATTTCCATTGGGATTCTCAAACACAACTTGAGATGCCTACTCATGAGAAGCCCACTGCAAGCAGCCATTCTTCTAGCTGACAGCATTTTGCAAGTGAAACATCAGAAGGGACTTGAGCAGCTGGGGAGCCATGTTTTAATAATTTCAAATAATTTACTGGTACCAAATTTGTCCAACTCCTCCTGGTGAAATAAAACCAGAAATTTTTCAATTAGTTATTTTGTTGAATTAAAAAGTTGAAGCTTAACATTGGAAATGTCTTTTGAAATGTATTCACTCTTCTACCCTCCAAAATAATACTTTACATTGCAGAATGAAAAGTTCCATTTGACTTAACTATTTCTTTAACCTTTTGGGGAAGGGGAAAGGAGGCCTCAGAAATTCACCTCAGTTCTTCCTTGCTATAAGCTTTTGCCAACAAGCAACAGAAATCAATTATTTGCATAAACAGCCAAATCCTGGGGTGAGGTGGTTCTATGTTTTTTTCCTTTAATGGTAGGGATAGTCTGAAGCTTGTTTTTGAGGGTCTGAGGAAGAAAAAGACAGGAAAGATTGCAAAATTATTCTAGAAAATATTTCAAACTGGGGCTTGGTATTTTGCCCTAACTCAAAAGCTGATGAGTGCTAGTTCACATTTCTCTCACATGGTCTTGAGTTACATCCCTGCTATTCCTGTGGTTACATCATGTTTACCCATAGCATCTAAAAATTACTGTAGGAACATATAGAAGCCTGGTTTCTTCCATTCTAGTCAGGATGGTCTAGTCATTTTCCTTCTAAAGGATGGAAAATGCTAATCATGCCTTCTGTCATGCCTTAATACAGTGCAACAGGATCAGAGCTGCACAGCTAACGCTCCAAGCTGAAGAGCAAGGAAGGTGTAAATCTCTGTCCTGTCAGGGACAGGACTCCTGAACATTCACCAACACACGGATTCATTTTCTGTATAACAGTTGGACCACAAGGGAAAGGAAATACATTTGTAAGTTACCCATGGCCTTTAGTGGTCAACCTGGCTATTCAGAGGTTTATCCAACCATGCTGCTAAACTCAACTGTAGTAGGTTCACCTGCATTTCTGTCAGTGCCCCCAGACACCTATCAAAATTACTGGTTAGTATTGAAATTTCATGTCTACATGAAACACTTTAGAAAAGTGGTAGGTACACAGTAGGAATAATATCTCATTATTAGTATTAAACTACACCTACAGTTACATGCAGACTCTATACTTTTTGTCTCCTAAGAGTGTACTGCTGTAGACCACATCAAGTAATAAAACAAAGCTTCTGTCAAGAAATGTCTGACTTTAATTGAAATTACATTCCATTATCCAACAGCTCCAGGCAATGACACTGTAGAGAGATGATGCAGGCAGGATGCCCACCCTCACTGCATGCTAGGCCATTTTCTGCAATGACCCATGTCCTGCACCAGACTTCTTCTGACCACTGGGAATTGACACTGAGCCACTAAGCAGTTTCTCTCCAGGATGGGAAAAATAGTGCAGTCTGTGTAATATTTCATTTCTGTCTCAAAAAAAAATACATTCTAGAAATCAGGAAGGAAGTGACACAGAGAAGGGGAGAGTAAGAGGACCCACTTGGAGCTTTGAGCAACCTGGTCTAATGGAAGATGTCCCTAGCCATGGCAGAGGGGTTGGAACTAGATGAGCTCTAAGGTCCTTTCCAACCATGCTGCGATTCCAGTAGCTGGAATTGTTGGTTCATAAAAAACTCTGCAACTTCAAATTTTGTTCTCATAAAATGAAATGAAACACTGGATTATTATTTCTATAATAAAGCTCTTTTCTTCTACAAATTTATCCCTTGGCCAACCAAAAACTTGAACAAAAATAAAAGGAGGAGGAATATAATCAAGAAAAATCTGAGGACAAAAAAAAAAAAAAAAAGGTAGCAATGGAGCTGATAAAAAAAACCACCCACACGATCAAAATATTGTATTGAAAAAATGGTAAAATTAAATGCCATAACACTTGTGAAACCTTCTAACCTTTTCAATTCAAAGAAAAACTGAAGAAACAATGAGCTGATACTAAATTTATACTTTGACAAAATAGCATTTTTATAGAAAAAGCACTCCATCAGAAAATGTTGAACCAGCTGCAAGAGCTTTATCTACAGATTACTGAGAAACAAAAAATATTCTATTTTGCACTGTTCAGATTCAAAAATAAGTGACATTTTACATATTAGTTTCTGGCATACTTAGATTACTTCTGTATAAGTTTCTTTTCAGCCAGCTTATTCTCTGCCATAAAATATAGCAACTTTGCTATTTAGTTCAGTTATTTTATCCTATAAGTTAATAAATGGTTCAGGACTGAGAAATCTTCTGCAAACACAAAATGGCGTAAGTCCAGCAGACTGATGTGGACAGAGCCTTTTTTATTTATTCCGGAGGAAATATTTTCTCGATTATATCAACATAGCTGCAGCACTTTACATTCCTATTACTTCCCCTAAGCATTTCAGGGTATTACCCATATTTTATGAGTGGTTTTAAGCTTCTGGATACTTCTGAAAGGAATATTCATCTTCACAAAAATCACTTTCCAGTTGCTAGCAAGCTAATAGACACTATTCTTCAAAGTGGAAGGCTGAAAAATTTAGGTATTTTTCTTGAAACAAAGAGAGGTAGAAAAATACTTCATTTAAGAATTTACTGCAAATAAATCTTCCTGAGGTTTTAAGCCTAGAAGGGTTTAATCTGAGAAAGGTCTACAAAATTCCTCTGGGCAAAATACATAGGAATAACATATCAAGTTAGGATCAGTGGTACTTGCAAGAGAAGTGAGAATAGTAACAAGTAGCATTTGTCAGAAATTAACTGCCTATCAATTCATTAAAAGAATAGTGTTTCTGGCACCAGTCCTAGAGCTGCTTTCTAGCATTGTTCTAAGCTTGGAACATTATGAAAATTCACCTTTTCCACCACCATCCCTATAAGTGCACCTACCCATCCACTTTGCAGCCTGCTTGGCAAGCCTAAGGGACACTGAAGTCCCAGATCTTTAGCTCATGTTGTCTCTCAGCAGTTTGCCTTCCCAGGGCTTCCCAGATCCTCAATCTCAATCCAATTGACTTTGAGGGTAGGGTTTGGGCGCCTGGGAACCCCTGGAGTTCCAAAGAACATGATTCCTCTCTAACGTCTCTGAAGAAGCCCATCCAGTACTTTACTCTTCCCTGTGAGAGGAAGTAGAACAACAATGTGGCAAAGAAAGCCAAATCTGAAATCCCAAACCCAACACAAAATTGTGACCTCGCTGTGCCAGCCCACATGGAGCTTTTCCAAAACGTTGGAAAGGACGCACACATTTTGAGCAGTCTCTGCCAATACCTTTGTTTAGTACAAAGTTCACAGCTCTGCCAAAGATTCCAGTTTTCACCAATAAACAGTGCAATATTGTATCAACAAATCCTACTTACCATCATAAAAAAGGATTTACAGCTGCTTCTCTGTGACACACCACAAACTTTCTACCAGTCTCAAAGGCAGGGACTGAAATTCACTCCAGCCAGGCAGCCCCCTTCCAGCTGTACAGCAGGAAGAAAACACTCGCCATGCACATTTCAGCATGTACTTGTTTGCTGAGCTTGCAGGGACACAGCAGCTGGGGAGCAGCTTGAGGGAGGTAGAGGTCCATTAACCAGCTCATTGCAACAGGCAGAGCCAAGTGACAAGACAGCAGGCTGGCAGCCTAAACAAGACACAGCTAAAACCCCTCTTCCAGATGATGTTTTAACATAGAAAGCTGCTGTTTCCATGTTCTCTTCCCCACTCTGCATTTTCCTCTCATTCTATCTCCACTAAAACAAACATTCGAAGTCATTAATCTACTGGCCTTTTTTTTAATTACCTTTTTGATGGTTTATTTGCAGGATGAGTTTAACAAGTAAGAACTCTGCTACACGTTTATCTGAAACAACAACAAATGAGAAAAGCCCAGTGTGAATGACTCAACACTGACTGGGAGGCTTAATAAATACCTATGGTTTTAATTTGATAAGTTAGAATAACACGTAAATTAATACGTTCAGATGTTTGTCTTTCTATAAATGTGTAGCTGCATAAAATATCTCCCCTTCCACAAGCAAAATTGAATATAATAAACTCATTTTTTAACATCAGTTCACATATTAATTAAAAATACAAGAAGCTTAGGCCAGTATTGCAAATTCCCAGCACTCAAAAACCCTGCCCTTTGCTGGAGTTTTGAGGGTTAACCCAAAAAACCTTTGCTGAACAACCACAAACCAATTTTAATACTTAAAACACAGCAGGAATCAACAAAGTCAAGTTACTGGCTTCTGATATTGAGCTCACATTGCTTGCCATCAATAAACTTCATTAACTTAGAAGTAACTTCTCACACCTTCACACAAAGCAATGTCACATCTTAGCTAAATAGATCTGAAGCAATCCTAGATGAGGGACCATGATCCCAGGGAGCATGATCACTGACTGAAATGTAGAAATCTCCTTCCTAAAATAGCCACAGCTTAGCATTCTAAACATCAAGACTGGTGGCCCAATCTCACCCCTTGTGTATATCTGAACACTTGAAAACTGGCCAGGGAAGTATTAACATGCATACAAACGTTTTATGATTCTCACAACAAAGAAGTATGAAAGCAGAAGAGGCTGTTTTGTATTGAGACATGAAGATACAATTTCTTGATGAACATTTAGCCTACTCACTTGTACCATGTTACTATTTAGTATATCAATTACTTAAAGTGAGAAGAAAATAAGGTTACTAACCTGTGGGAAGAGAGAGTAAGTCGCATTGTCAATAGTAACAGAATACAAAAATTCCCCATCAAACCAGAGGTTCTTTCCCATTGGGGAGTTCAGCTTTGTCATAGCAAAGAGTTGTGCAGGGTCACAGCATTCTTCCAGCAGTTTCCTAATAAAGGCAACCAAAAGAGAAAGGACTGTATTAATTAGAGCCTTGGCACACCTTCCCTAATGACCACCCATCACACCTGAGATCCTGCTGCTCTCAGATGCTCCAAAGCAAGACATTCTTCTTCCCAGCCAACGGATGCACCATGAGTGACTCTGGTTTACTTACAGAAGGGCCAGAAAGCCTGATTTTATATCAGAAAGCATTAGAAACACAGTGAAAAATTTAAACCTCCATTCACTTTTGAATGGCATAGGAACAGAATGAAAATTCAGCAAAAGAAAATTCCTCCTTTATGACCTGTTGGAATGAATAAAGTACTGATTGCCAACACATACAGAAATCAGAGAACTCCTTCGAAAATCAAGTTCAAGCTATATGAAAATTCAGTACCAAACCTTAATCATGAAAAACAGGCCTCCTAAAAGCCCACAGTTACCTAATTTCTGCATGGAAAATTTTGGCATCTCTTTCCAGTTACTAAATATCGTTGTGCTACATTTACAACAGTATTGGGGCCTGCCTCCTATCTGAAGTCTGACTTGAGTCATCCCAGTATGACAGATATATATAGATATATATATATATATATATAGTGAATATTATACTTCTCGTTTCCTCAATTAAATGGCATATCCTCTTCCACATTCATTTCCCCAAAATACTTATTACTCAGCTCAACTAGAAATTTGAGGGCTGGTAAGGTTGTTAAAAGTTGCATTAAACAAAAACTCTGTACCACAGCAAACTCAGCAACTAACATCCTAAAATATAGAATGAGAAAAAGCACTAGACATCTACTGGACAGAAACATCCTATCCTTCCAAACCCCATAAGGAAGTAGCTCTCTAAAGAAAAAGCGACACTCACATGAGGTTTTATACATAGTAGATGTATGTAAAATATATGTTGCAGAATGATGTCATTACAGCATAATAATATATACATTTTTTATTTATTTTAATGAGAAGCCTAAAGAGACTAATGCCATTTCTAGTGGCTGCGTTAGAGTTGCAAATGGAAGGCAGAAAAACATCAATTATTAGTAACTACTAAAATGCTCGATATAGCTGTTCTCTGTGAAAGAGATTTTATTTAAACCCATGAAATCATTCACAGAAGTGCTTATATTTTTTAGCTTTTTTAAAAGGTTTTCACTGTAACCTTAGCAAAAGAGGAAACAATTCGGAAAAAAAACCAAAACAACTAGGGTTGTCAGTGCTATTTGTTAGCTTTCCTCACTGGGGAAGGTCAGTGATTTGCCATGGTTCAGCACCAGGCAGCTGCCCTCACCGATACCATAAGCCCCTGGGACACTTCCTCACATGGAGGAAAGCTCTCAAAGAACAGCAAGGATGCAAGCATGGGGAAATGGGGTGGAGGGAAGGAGGTCCACTCCTCTCCCAAAAGAAGTATCTGAGAGAAGCCTTTGCATATGACATGCAGGCAGATTAAACTGTTAAAAGGAAGTAAATTACACAAGATAACTGGGCACCATATTGTGTTGTAAGCCAAGAGTCATCTTCCATGAAGAGCCGTAAGATAAGCTCTCATCCTGTAACAGACTGAGCAGCCCTTCTGTCCCCACAGACAGTCTAAAAGGTGAGTGATTTTCATGAAGACTTTTATATATCAGAATCTTATGACAGAGTGCTTCATGGCTCAAAATGTCAATATTTTGTCCATTTGACCCCGCCACACTGCACTGCAGAGCATGATGTTCCACCACATATCCAGACTTTACATTGTGAGGGTTCAGGGCTTGTAACTGCAGAGCACATTGCTACTCAGTCAGCAAAGAGGATGGAGCATCTTTCTTCACAAGAAGTTACATGGAGAAGATAAGGGGCAATGAGTACATGTTGCACTGTGAGAGGTTTCATCCTGATATAAAAAAAAGAAATTACAGTGAGAACAATCATTCCCTGAAACAAGTTCCCGAGGGATCTGGTGAAGTCCCCATCAGTGGAGGTTTTTGAGATGCAGTTGGGCAAGGCAATAGATAGCCTTATCTAGGCTCCATTTCTCACGGAAGGTTGGACAACGTAATCTTTCAAAGGCCTTTCCTGTTTTGATGGTTCCATGATTCTGGAAATGTTCCTCCCTTATACTGCCTGTTGCAGAGCTGGTTTGCCTCCCTCTGAGCATAAAAATGTGCTAGCCAGAGCAGCAATTTCCATTCCTAGAAACACTAATGGGTCTACCTATACCCCCCACAGAAAGGCTTCACATCATCCTCCTGCATATGCCCAAATAAAGCCTTCATCACAGAACTGTGAAAATCAAACTAGAGGAAACTTGAAATGTCTTGCCAAATAACCTTTGCAAAACAGCTTAAGACAGGCATGGAATATTGTTCTAAATAAAAGGTTTGACAGCGGAGATTTTTCTGGCTGTCCACAAGCTCCAGTTCACAGCCTTTGGAAAATTATTTCAACTCTTTCAAGTGGAAAGAAAATTTTTGCTTATCTTTCTCCTCCTTTTCTTTCTGTCCCCACAGCAACATTTTCAAGAAAGCATAAGGTAATCCAAGATCAGCTGGAGCCTCAATTCTTCATATAGTTGTTTGTTATACAACTGTATAACAAAATTAAAATTTCCAAGTGAAATCCCGCAACTCATACCTTCTCTGGAAGTCTGGTCTGAGCAAGAAGAACAAAAATAACACATAACTCAGTGGAAAAACATTTAGAGAATGGCTTAAATTAATGAATCTTCCTTAGCCAGCATAAACTAATGAGCTAAGGAGCAGCTCTCTTTATATATATATACGTATATATATATATATATATATATATATATATATACCTACTAGATATATATACCTACTCTTTCCCTTCTCCAAGAATACATTCTTCTGACTGCCGTTCATCAATAAACTTGTTATGAAAAGCAAACCTCCTGGAAGGTTCACGGATCGGCAGGTCACTAGTTCAAGTATGTATCTGTATGTATTAGCACACAAATATTGTGCACTCACTTGTGCTTTCTGTCAGAAAAGAAAAATTATTAGAAGTCTCACATTATTCAGTCTCTCTGATCCAAATCCCAACATCATGAAGTGAGAAAAGCTCCACAGGAAAACATTAAACAGCAGAACGATTTCAAAGGTGAACCTAAAGCAGAATACTTTGCAGGATCAGGGAGTCTGAACTGATTTTGCCAAGCTTGAGTAAAATATACAGCTGAAATGTTATGATAGAATTTGCAAAACTGTAACAGCTTTTAGCAAAGGCTTCAAACTCACTACAAGTATTCCTTCACTCAAGGGCATAAATGATATACATTTGACTCAAAGTTATCTCCAATGCAGCAGAGACCTGCGTATGAGAGGACTTAACAACTTGAATATCGGTGTTGAGAGCACACCAGGGGCTCTCAAATCTGAGAGTACTTAAAGGGTAAATCCCTGCTTGTAAGAGAGGCAGAAATAAAGTTACTTTGAGAATCCCACTTCAGATCTCTAAGTTTTCAGCAGGAACTGGGCACCAAGCAGGTCGTTAACTACAAGGCAGCACTAGCACTGAAGTGGCTCTGCACTGCAACTGAATCAGCAACCTGTGCACAAGACAGGAGCTGGGCAGCAGTTTTGAGACATTAACCATATCCCCTGCGGCACACATCACTGAGGTTATCTCAGCAGACATTGTGCACTGAAAGAAGCAGAGTGAAATAGTTGGTGCCAAGGATCCTAGATCCATATTACCTCATTTTCACGGGATTTACTGCTGACTAACTCTGGCCTGATTTCAGAAAAAGCCTGTGAGTGGCTGTAGCACACAGAGTGCATTACTGAAGTGTGGTAACTAGGGATAATCAGTAGATTCGCCTCAGAAGACCACTTCTGACCAAAAGGGTGATACAGATGCACCCTCCTTCATCTGAAAACAGAGAGAAAGCCAGACCTCTTTGCAAAGCCTAAACCTAAATTCATACTTAAAGTCAGTGAAAGAGCTTGCATAAAAATCCCAAACTACTTATCCTTAAATTAGTAAACTTTTCAGATACAAAATGACCTCTCTGTTATTATTCATATGTCCCAAGTCCAGGGCCAAAGTACATTTAATTGATTAACTATTAAGCACTCTTTCACTGCCAATAATTCCCAGGAAGGAGTCATCCATCTGTAACTACAACCTGCACTCTGGTCTGCTAAATGGGTCTATTGAAAAATAGGAAGCTTAGCAGGAAACCCAGGCTGCTCTGTCTCCTCAGCCTGTCCCCTGGATCAGTTGCTGTCCTGCTTCTTTTCTCAGCTGAAAAATTTATCAGTAATATTTTAATGTTGTCTTGCAGATCACTGATCAAAAGAAATGCAGAGGATCAAGAACTAATCTGAGCAGGCTCACACCTGCGTACATCCTGAACTCATTCATCTGATGACCCCATCCAAGAACAGAAAACATATTTAGCCCCATAACTCACCTCCAACAGCTACAGCAAAAAAGAGTCCTCTCATACAGCCACATAATGGTTATGCTTGTGGCCATTTTTTTCTCCAAGCTGGCAACCTAAGAATTTTACAGCTCTATAGAAGCCCTTCAATAACAGTAAAACCACTGATCCAATTGCGGTCGGTGTGGCTGTATGATCTTGAAGCTACAGTTGGAATTTGGGCTCTCAATATTCTGTGAAAACATCATTAGTTGGGTTTGGTCACACACGTTGAATTCCTCTTTCCTTAAGAGCTCAATACAATACTTTCAATTAGCCTGAAGAAGTCAGAGGCTTTTGCATTTTCATGGTGTTAAGTTTCTTACTATTCCAGAGGTTCAAGGCATGCTAGACTGTGCCTCAGGCAGGGCAGAAGACAGCAAGTATAAGGGAACATAGTGGAATGTAGTGTTCCCTTAACAGGGTAGATAGCACACACATCAGACTTCATATACCTAACTTCCCCTGTACCAAAGCTGTGGGTAGAACACAAGTAACCACTATGAATTTACTAGGAAGATGAAGGAAGGAGGCTTGTGCCTTTCTGCTACCACCAGATGCCAAGGGACACACTGAATGAGCTACAGATCACACAACACAGAGCCACGTACTCATCTTCAAAACCAAAGCTGGCTTCAGGCTTGGTACCACTCCGTTCCATAACAGACTCCATCCCACCTCAGATAAAATTTAAAACTACCCTCAGCACAACTATTCAGGAATATGATCTTAAAATTGCCCTCCTAAGAACATCATGGACAACTACCAAAAGAATAAGAGAAAGCCAATCATATCAATTTGGTTTTGGGGGGAGAAATCCATACTAGTTTAAGCTCTATCTAAAATTAAGACCTCTGCCAAAGCCAACATCGAAATGAAGACATTGCTCTGCTGAAGTTCATTTCTAAAAACCCCAAGTTAGATAAGCTTGAAGAATAGGTCTAAATACAATGAAAAAGAAATATGAAAAAGAGCAGACACTGCAGAGCAGGACAGAGAAATAATCTGATCAACTTCCCAGCCAACCTTTCTGCAAGATGATAAGATCTGATGAAGACGAAAGTCGTGACAGCTTTTCTCCTTACATTTTTTTATGTTGCTGTTTCTGTTTATTAAACTTTCAGCATATTTCAATGCCTCCTGCAGCAATTCCTGGTGTCTGGACCAAGGATCATGTGATATTTACCCTGTCTTCCTCAAAAGAGGAAAGAAATCAGGACAATAAAAGGTCATAGGCAGAAGCAAATCATGTACTGAACTGCCTGGTGCTGCAACACCCATGAACGGAAACAAATTGTAGAGACCATAGATACTTCTCAAAGTAAGGGCAATTCATGAAAACCACCCTCCTTGGCTTAGCAGGACAGCTGTATGTGACTTTTTGAAGTAAGAAATTTTAACTGTAAACTGCTGGATGATGTGCTATAAATTGCCAAATAGTTTGTGGTTGAAATTCTGAAATAAAGTACTCTCAACTTTTCTGCATCATTGGTATCTTCTCTTTAGAACCTTCTTCGAGGTCTTTTTAAAGTGCCCAAAAGGGAAATGAAGTATTTTACTTAACTGGAGAACACTGTATCTTTGAGTTTTCACTATTTATTTTAAAATTACTGACAAAAATTTTGGTGCTACCCATGTGGTATAGTTAGCAGTTCTGTTTTCCAGACTGCAAAAGAAATACAAAACTGGCTTTTTTCTCGTGTATGTTAGGCAACCCTATCGTCGCTACTCTGGCCCAGTACAAATAAACCCTGCTCCCTTGCAGTAGGCAAAATCTGAACTGTCAGCCCTTCCAGCTGTAATGGCTGTTCCATCAGTGTAACATCCTAACTTGTGATTGATTTTGTCCAGCTCTTTGGAAAACGATTGCTTTTTTTCCTCTAACCTTCCAAACAAACATCGACATAGTGCTTAAAATTTCAAGGATCTAAATCTTACATTACTTTCAGAAGACAGCGGTAACAATGGCATCAAATGGCACACTTTGTAATTTCCCAAACTTGCCTAAATTCTGTTCTCCCGAAATTGAACTGTGGCTCAGATCAGTCTCTGAATCTTCACATTATTTCAGATTATTGAATCTCTACTAAAATCTCCTTTGAATTTAAACTCTTGATAAAGATACACAGTTACTTCAATTGATTATACACCTCTCTTTGATCAGAAACCTGCATTTTAAGAAAATTAATAAATATACTTTTATATCACTGTAAACAGAAGCGGATTCTTTTAATAGCATCACATCAATTTGTTCCATACCTTTGTTAAAATTTTAAGTGCAAAGGGGCACTAAACTGTGCAACATTTAGACTGTAGGAGCATTGATGAGGCCAAATTTGACAGGAAATATCTTTCCTATTCCACAATGTTTATGAACTAGAAAAAAACAGGGCATTTCTCAGTGAATAGCACCCAAACCTCTGGCAAGCTTTAAGTTTACCTGTCCTCCTGCCACTTTCTCTACTTACAAACTGAGCAGATTTTACCTGGAAAGCTACTGGAGCACATATTGTCAGCTTCTTTTCAGAGAAAATACATTTTGGTTTATGCAAACTGCTTCAAAGTGCTATGCACAAAAACTTCTTATAAGCTTTGAAACACAAATTATAATGTATGAATTATAATGTATGAAATAGAGTATGAATTCTAGTATTCAGTTAGATGACGTTTTCCTAAGACTCTCATACTAGATGTATAAAGAGCTATATATAAGGAAATCACCACAAGTTGGGACTTGCAATAGGAAAACCAGCACTGTAGCACTGCTTTATTACTCATGCAGTAAAATATACTGGAATGGAGGATGCCTCTGAGCTGTCTGCATTGTTCCGAATGAAACCCCTTCCACATTCAGGAGAGATGGGAGCACTGACTTGTCATCTCACCTAGGAACTGCAATGAACAGCCACATTTCTTTGAGAAGTGACAAGTTTGAGCATGAGCTGATGGCTTCCAGGCAGCAGCCAGCAGCTCAAGAGAAATGACCTCCCATGATGTTGGAATTCACTGGCACTGCACCAGACTGCAACTTTGCTTTGCTAATGCCACCACCACCAGCCCCTGAATACAACTGTTTGAGGGCCATCTGAAGGAAGACACATGGTACATCGCACTTCATTTGCAGTATCTGAAATGTAAACACTTCCGTCCGAGTCACTCTGAGGCTGTTTTGTAGCAGAGAGCACTTGAGGGTGTGATTCAGCTCAAACTCAACAGACACCTATTTTCTCTCCAATGGCCATAAAAAGACAAGCTAGCTTAAACAGAATCATTTACATTTGGTAGTTTAATTCAAATCCATGAAGCCCAACCTAGAAAGCCTACCAAGGCTTCTACAGTTAACGTGTGCTGCGACAGAGGGACTGTAGGCCTTCTGCCTGTCTACAGCATCTCACAGAAGGATGCTATTTGCCAGCAGCCGCACCTGATGATCTTCCAGCTCTGTTCGTACAGCCCTCACAGCCAGCTGTCAGAAAGATGAGATGGCACTACTGCATGAACTGGTAGTTCTGTCAGAGAGAACACAGAGGCAGAGAGCAGGGCAGTGGGAACAGATTAATTGCTTCATGTGCTATTCTTCTGTTTTTTCAATCTTATAAACCTAGCAGGAGGAGAGCAGCCTTCACAGAGATGAGGTGAAATTAGTGAAGCACTGTCTTGCAAAACAGCAGAACCATCAGCTGAGAAAGAATGTTACAGTACATGACAGTGCTGCTAGGGGTGGGGAGAGAAATAAGCTGGTCTCACCACTTCCCTTGTTCCTTTCAGCAAAATCGCTGCTTGCTTTGCACCACTACAAAGAAATACTCGGCTTCACAGGGGCACAGGCTGGCAGTATTCTTGCAGGAGAAGATTCACTAAAATAAATCAAGCAGCTCTAATCTCACATTTGAGCTTGTAATATCTAGAGTGATGATACATGCCACCTAGATCCAAACAGTCACTACACTGACTTCCCCACCTGCTGCTGCAACTCAGTTAAAAGCCCTGTAAGCATAATATAACACTCCTCACAGAAGTGCTCCCATGCTCCAATCCAAGAAAGTCCTTTACTACTTTGATCAGTTAAGGTCATGCCCCCCCGTAGAAGGTGAACTGCCACAAGTAGTAGTAGTAGCAGTAATAATAATAATAATTCCTTCATAACACAGATTTAAACATCCTGAAATGCCTAAAATCTGAGAACACAGAAATGAAAAGGAGGAGAATAATCTTACACTCATCAGTCTGAGAGCATTTAGATGTAAAATCTGTGGGTAACCAGGCAGCTGTTGCCTATACATGTGACAAAGACAAGACAATATGCAGAAGTATCACATGAAAAGGCATGAAAGAGCTATATATTTTCAAAGGCGCACAAAGCTGCACATTTTGGGGGAAGCTTTAATCCATCAAAGACATAGGAATAGATCTACAGCTGAAGGAAGCACTATTTTGAAGAGAAACTTGTTCCTCTCACTTTTCAGAACCTGTATTCCACATCTCAAAACTATCAGTTGTGTAGGAGACAGAGTGAGTTTTGCTTGAAGCATTCACCTGATGCCCTGTCTGCAGAACAAGCCAACTGGCCAAACGGGAAGTCAGACAAAATCAGAAACCTCAGTTTTGATCTCTCTCTTCTATCCAGTCACTGTTTTTCATGAAACCTGTAAGAATTGACTAGCTTTAAGACTTCTATTATTCTGTCTAATTGAGATGAAATTAGCCAGAAAGGCAAATTTCATAAAGAGGGTGGCTTACTGAGATTCCAATCATATATATATCACATTTCCTACTGCCTGGGGAGGGAATCCAACAAATGCCAAATAATGCTTTGCTTCAGCTTTCTTGAAGAGGACATTAACAAAACTATGTTCTTTGTTGCCCCTGTATATCCAAAATTATTCACCAGTCAAGCTGTAATAGCCCAATTTTAGCTGAAAGTCATGATTCAATGCACTGTCAAGCGCTGATACCAGACGTCATCTTCAGCCTGAGTTACTGCAGCCATTAACTCCACTTTTGAAAACAGTTGATGATCAGTTGATCAGGTATCCAGAGATATTTCTGAACTGAGTTCAGGGATCCTTCAGTGTGTTGGCAGATCTGTTCTAACAGATGAAAATGAATAGTAAAACTATCACAGATTATAAAATAGCTTGAACTCACATTTCTGCTGTTTACAGTGATAAGGTTCATTTCCAAATCAGTTTTGTTAACACGTTTTAAAACTTGCCTGAGTACTAGGTGCTAGAAAGTCAGTTTCACTGTTGCAGATACTTTGCAATATGCAGTAAGTGGAATAAAATAAAGGAAAAGCACATCCAATTGGGAACATCTTTTCATTAGAAACTCCAATTACAAGTCTTTTTAAGATTCTCTTAAATGCCAAATGACAGTTGTCTTGCACTCATCTTTAACTCCATCACATTTGAATTCTGGCTATTGCCAGACTTCCTGAAATCAGAAAGGATATCATCAGCTCTGAGTTGAAAAGTCTATTCTTACAGGGAAGGTCAGCTGAGATGCTTTCACAAGTCACCTCCAAATACCTGTCCCAGAAACAAGAGGCAACATATCTTCTCTGTCTTCACAGCTTTCTCTCCTGTGGACCCAGCAAAAACCTTAATAATAAAAAAAAAATAAAAAAATCAAGCTTATCAATGATCAACTGGGTACGTTGCAGAACTTGTATGGTTGAGCAAAAGCAGATGCAAATGCTAAGTTGCTGGACCACAGGACTTCTTCTTTCAGCTCTCCTACTTCTGTCATCAGTGGCTGAGTGACAGGTATGTGTTGTAGTAACTGATTCACGATGCAGGAGCTCTTAGTGGTTGAAGCCCAGTCTTGCACTCATGTAAAAGTGCTTCAAGTCTCAGTGCTCTTCCTAAGACACTCACACCCCCAAAGCCCAGCCACCACAGTTAGGCATCTATTTTATGTTGCTCATCTAGACTTTCTAGTCAACAGAAGGACACTTACCCTACCCTAATAAAGGTACCTAAGGCAAAAGAGAGCCATCTGTACCTGCAAGTACCTCTGCCTCTTCATTACTTATAGCAGGAGGAAACTGCAGTAGGAGTACTAACAGAGAAATTTAACTTTTAGATAGCTAAAGTAAGTGTGATGAACCTCAACATGCTATATCCATAGGTGACTACACATCATTAAAATCTGTTGCTTACCTCCTGGCCTAGACAGTAGGAATAAATTCACAGGAAAGTGATGGGGTTTATTTTTCTTTCTAAACATATCTCAGCAACAAAACCTGCCATATACCTTACTCCCTCCAGCACCTCATTAGAAAGGATAAAATGCTGACGCAGAAGTGCACTTTTGCCATTTGCTCTCAAGAGTGCTGACAACATACTGACAGCTATGTAAAACGTCTCTTGCAATTACTTAAAATTTGCTCAGACCTCCACTCTAACCAATCCCCACTGCAAAGTAACCTAGCTACTAACAGGAGATGTGGAAGAGACCAAAAGTCTTTTTCTCACTTTCTACCCACATCATCTTATTTCTGAGTCATGCCCCTCTTTTACTAGCAACCTAACCTGAGCCAAGTCCCTTTGGCTATAGTCACAGCACCAATTCACTGTTCACCACCACAACTATACACTTTGATTCCAGGATGTATAAAACATCTGGAATTTCATGGGTCAAACACGTAGCCAGAACCTAAGCACTCTAAGTGTTTCCTCTAAGTATGTACTTTGCCTTTCTATTAGTCAAATTCTGCTTTCGAAGAACATTAAGAACCTTATCATCTGAGCTATTCCAGACAACAAGAGATGTTGACAGGATTTCCTTAAACACTTCTCCCAGTCAGCTAGAAAGAATTTGCAAGTATAATCAGGGAACATAAAGCTGGCCTTTCAGGACAAATATTCACATGGCGCTGAAAGCACAGTTTCCAAAACTCACATTTCAAAAGTTCCTAGAATTTCACAAGGCACTCTGTCTTGTCAGGGCTCTGAAAAACTCCAATAATCCAAACTGCTTCAACCATCAAGGTCATCACATATTTACAAATCCAGCTTCTAACTCATTGCATGCTATTTTGCCATTACCATTAAACAACTGATATTCGGCAGCACTCACCACTAACACAAAAGTTTTACAACAAACCCAGTGTTTAGTGGTTTGTATTTGATTTGGAGGACCTAGGGGCAGGAAGGTTGCCTAAACAGGCATAGAAGCAGCAGCAGAAGTAGAAACTAAGCAGTTGCTTGGCAGTAAAAAAGAAGTGAGGAGGTGACAGAAGCCATGTCTGAATCGATCCTAATTTAACTAGTTTCCTGCACTATACTCTGTCCTGCTGAGAATAAGTCAGGAATGCACAAACCCCATTACCCAGAGCAATTACACAGCTTCCTTGGGGATAAACATGATTTATGTACAAAGCTTTTATAGGCATGAAGTCCTGGCAAAGAAAGCAATGTATCCAACTTCACCCCTGTGTCTAATCTGGTGGCCTTTAACAGGTTAACACTAAATGCAAGAGAATTCCTAAAAGCCTATCAAACATAAAAGTGCAGATTGCCACATGCTATGACTCCTACCTAACTTTGCCAAGATGTTTATTTCCCATCTACATCTCCTGCCTGTGCCATCTGCTGGACCTGCCCCCAGCTCTGCATTCACACCTCCTCTGCACAGGCACGTGCGCTGAGAGGGTGTTTTTGGGAAACCCTAGGATTCCAATGCTGCAAAACAGCCTCCCTACAGCTACAGGAAAATTTGGTGTCAGAATTCAAGCCTGCTTCTGCTCCACTGGTTTAAAGCTTTCCACCCTTCTTAAACTTCTTCAGTCCCCAAAAACCCAGTTACAGGATTCATTAGCATTAAGGTAGTAGATAGGTAAACTGGTATACAACATATATAAATATATATAAAACAAATTTATATATAAAAATATATAAATAGGTGCCTGGCATACAACAGCAATACAAAGCATGCTATCTTGTAATGCCTGCAATAATTACATACAGTGCAACATTATGAAATTCTAAATGAATGTGAAACCTGAAGCATTTGACATCTACAGCCACACACACCAAAGATGATTCTTGACGGACTATTGAAATCCTACATTTAATTAGCTGCTATTCTCCAGTTCTCACAGAGTACCCGTAATCCAGAGAAATCTAAATAATAAAAAATACTGGAGGCAGATCCTGAAAAGAACCAAAAGGGGAATTTCTAAACCAGGCATTACGAACAAAACATGAAACTCACAGCCACGCTAGCATGTCCAAGTGATGCAACTGAACAGCAAAGAGGAGCTGTACTCCTCCTACAGAATTATGCAAACTCTGCACAACTGGAATTTCAACAACCAGAGCCCTTCTCCACAGCAAACAGGCAGTAAGCTGGTATCTGCTTAGACCTTCTACCTTCATCTCACACTAGTTCATCACCATGGGAAAAAAACTGCTTCAAGGTAGCAGACGTGCTTTTAACGATTGTCAAGTGTCGCTCTTCAGCCCAAGGGAGGAACCCTCTTCCTGTTTCCCTTCTGCCTCTCATGTTCTACTGCTTCACCTTCAGCTGCAGGTGGTCTTGAACCACTCCCCATCTCTCCTGCAAAGAGATCAGTAACCTGAGCTTACTGTTAACCCAGACATCCAGTTGCAGAAGAGTGAGTTCCAGTTCCAGTTTGTTGTCAGTTCCATAAGAGTGAGGGATAGTGCTAGTAACAGAAATCTTCAAACAACTCAAGGAAGTCTCTAGATCACAATCTCTGGGTCCACTAGGAGACTCACAATGCCCTGTAATGTATAGGAAGGGTAACATAGAATGATGCAAGCAACCTGGGAGACTTCTTGAGTGTGTCAGGGATAATTTTTGATACAGGTATTGATGGGTCAACTTACATTGGATCTACTATCAGTAACAAGGAAGCATTGTCTGGGAATGTGATAATGAATAGAAATCTTGGCCCATGAAACAGTGACACTCAAGATCCTGAGGGGATCAATCCAATTTATGGATTGATCTTGAACTCATCAGTTTGGACTGGAAGTGGCTCACTTTATGAGTATTGTGGATACTACATGTCAAAAAGAAGGGTCCCAGAGCAGAGACAGTTGCTGGCTCAAAGAGACAGTCACCCAGGATGCTCTCTCTGACCCCTTCTTCCCCAGCTTACCAGGACGGCACTGGCCTGATCTCAGGATGAACCGACAATAGGCTCTGATACAGTTGCTGGGTTTGTGGTTTTTCTTCCTGCTACTGAGTGAACATGAGAAATGTTTCCTGTCAGGCAGATAAATGTTTGTCTTGATAACCAGCATGAGAAGACTTTCCTGATCACCCCCACAGGATATGACCTGCACAAAATGAACCCAATATTTGCTTTCTACTGACTGATTCTTTCATCACATTCAGAGCTTCCAGGCCTGAAACTAGAAGGAAAGCATCCAGCAAATGGGCAGTCCTAGTGCCAGCTTTTTAGGTGTCAAACTCCTCTTGAAAATGCACCTTGCAGCTCAAGAATGCATGACAAGTGATAGAGCTATCATAAGAATGTCCTTCAGTTGGTCTATACTAGCCATCTCGATAAATTCAAGCAGCTAGTTATTTAGAAAGAAGAATCACGTTTCAGAAGTGATAGCTGAACAGATTTAAAGAGCAATAATTCAGTTTCCACTGCACAGTAATTAAACTGTTTACTACAGGGCTGAAGATGAGCTATTTACTTTTCAACAGCACGATGACATTTTGTTTTCTGGTACAATGTTACAATCTAAAAATAAACCAGATAAATAAGAAAATTAGTACAAAAAGAGTATACTAGATGAAGAGAAAATATATTTTTTAAAGTGCTTAAGCAGCAATCCAAGAATAAAGCATATATATTTAAGAACTAACCATTCTGAGAACACCTGCATTTCCCAAATTAAGCATAATGCAGATTCGAAAGGGATTGATTGTTTATGTGCACACCCAGAATATGAAAGGTTGTTATAATTAACAATAATTTTGAAGGACATATTAAACTAAGTTAATAAAATCATAGAATAGTTAACGTTGGAAAGGACCTTAAGTTCATTTAGTTCCAACCTCCCTACTATGGGCAGGGACACCTCGCACTAAATCATGTCACCCAGGGCT